>MNCI01005871.1:223692-247921 GCA_015680685.1 Gnetum montanum
TGGGTTATTAGATGCTTTGGTTTTGTGGTTGTGTGCTTGAATCTTGGGAGAAACGTTTGCCTTTGTTCTTTGGCATTTCTCATTTTGGATTCTTGGAGTTTCTGAATGGGGTTGGTCTCCTGGGTATAAGGGATTATCGGATTTTCAGTTTTTCTGTATGCCCTTCTAGGTTGTGGGCTAGTTTCTTGGGTATTAGGGACCACATGATTTTTAGTTTTTCTACATGCCCTTCTGGCCTGCTTTGTACAAATTTTTCTTTTTAATAAATCTTGAACTTTCTTAAAAAAATTATCAAGGATTTATTTATTAGAATGTCTAAAACGTTGCAAAAAATAGATGAATATAGCTGTGGATATACCAATAGACTAAATGTTTAGAAAGTTGTTCAACCTTTCTACATAGATCCAAGATTTGAAAACATGGTGAAAAATATTACTCTTTCAAAGGACATCAACATTTTTAGTATCAATGAATTAGTTACTCAAGTGAGAATCCTACAAATTATGAAGAATAATTGATGAGTGGCGACGTACCCCTACACTCAACCATACGAATACGAGCATCTCACGCTCGATCCGGTCGAACTCCAATGACTAAGTGCTTACGCACCTTAGTGGAAAGATTTAATCAATCATTGTCCTCCCAAACTTACTTGTATTGTCACAGTTGTATGGTTAAGTAAGTTTGAGGTATATGATTTTTATAACTTTTATCTCTTTAAGGTTTTATGCTAATAGGAGAAGGTAAGGAGAACTAAGTGACTAACTTTCATTAACTATTCACTAACTAAGCTCTAATAGTCCTGACACCAGTACCCATTCCCCCTTGCCACACACATCCTGAACTAGTGCAATGCTACTGGGATTACCAAACGCTACTCGTTACTGGGTTACCAAGCGCTACACACATGCTCAAACTGGTCGTATTGAGTGTACTTAACTAGGAGAGTCAAGGGTTGAGAAAGAGATTAATTAACTAGGAAAGCATTTAAACATTCAACAATAATTAATTACTATTTAGCTTAATCCACATGCTGCAAGGTTTATCATAAAGTTCATCTTTATTGTTGTACACAAATGTGTGCTCAAGTACAATTTGCTCGAATAAAGATCCGTTCACTTTAAGATTCCTATTACGGGCACATGGAAATTATTCTAACTCTAGAATGGTAAAATTGCAAGAGTTTAGCTAAGGTTCTAAGTCTAAGTGCCCAGAACAAGGAAAGCCGCCTCTTATTTATAGACATTGCGGGGGGCCATGATATCGCGTACTCCATATGACGTACGCGATATCGTGGCTCATTAATAATAAATAATCTAGTAAAGATGATCAAGCCTATAGATCTAATCAAAGAGGAATAGGTAAGCAAGGAAGATTCAATTATCAAAATATATATTATGAAATAAACTTAGAAGAAAATGGTGGTTAAAATACATGAAGAAGGAGAAGAGGTTTAGCTAGAAGAAGAGATAGATTGAATCAATTTGGAAGACAAAGATGAGGTCAAGGGTTAGTACCATATTGCAACTTCTTTCAAAGGAAAAGGTTATACCATTGACCATTGCTAGACTAGAATCAATTTCAAAAAACACATGGACAAACTTCACAAATAGAACAAGATACTTCCTCATTATCTTAGAAAGATACTCAAGAAGAAGAGGTGATAAATTATGTAGCCTTCAATTCAATTAAGGAAATAAAGTAAGATTCTTGGATTGTAGATAATGGGTATTCCAATCATATGACATCCTACAAAAATTATCTTCTAAATTATAAAAGAAACAATAGTCTTAGCAACATTAAAATTAGAGACAAAAAATATTTAATCATAGAGGAAATATCAAATTATATAGTTATATTAAAAATTAGATAACAAGTCATCATTTCCACAATGTATTATATTTCTAATCTTTTCAACCCTCTCATCTTTGTTCAAGAAGTTTCTAATGGAGGAAAAAGTATTAGTTCTAAAAGTTATTTTTGCATTATCAATGAGCCCAATGGTGAAGAAATTGTGAAAATCAAAGCTTTGACTAACAAAATATATTGCATTGAATGCGGATATTTTTATAAAAAATGGAGACATCATAAGAAACCATACTACTTAAGAAAAGCATGTCCTTGCAACAAAAGTTAATCAAGTCCTAAATAAAGATGAAGTCAAGGAAAAGGAGAATGAGGATTTTCAACAAATCTAGACTTTGGCATGGAAGGCTTGGTTACACCTCCTATTTAAAAATTGAAAGAATAATCAACTAGGAAAAACCTATAGGAATAAAAAATTTAGATATTTCGTAAGAAAAATGTGAGACTTGCATACTAGAAATGCACACCAATTCTCCTCAAAACTCTTACATGATAAAGAAGAAGAAATCATTTGATCTTCTATACATAAATCTTGTTGGGCCAATGTCCACTATTTTAATAGAAGGGGAAAATTATTTCGTAGTCATAATACTCAAGATACACTTAGACTTAAAATTTAAAGCAAAAGGATAAAGCCATCAACTAGTTTGAAACTTTCCACAAACTTTGAAAACTCCTTGAATGTCAAAATTAAGGCCATTAGACCAAACAAAGGACATGAATTCATAAATAAATAATTTCATAAGTTCTATAAAGAAGATGACATCTTTCATTAGACCACATGTGGATATAGCCCACAATTAAACGGAGCAATTGAAGGAAAGAATAAAATAATATAAGGGATGGCAAGTTGCTTACTAAAGCATGCCTCACTACCTAACAAATATTGGAGTATGGTCATCATAGTTACTTGTTATATTTCTAATTGTATCATCACCAAAAGCAATGAAGACAAATCTCAATATGAAGTTATATACAACAGAATTCCTAACTTGAGTCCTATGAAAACATTTAGGTGTCATTGCTATGTAAAGATCCCAAACAATTCATTACCAAACTTGAAGATAGAGGAAAAAATGCATGTTTCTTGGTTATGATTCTTGCACTAGTGAATACAAGTGCTATGATCTAATAAATAAAAAATGAAATGTTTCAAGAGATGTTATATTTGATGAGACAATGGTTAATAGAAGTGATTTTTTTAAATAACAAGAGAAATTAGACACATATCAAAGTTCAAAACCTTGGGTTCAAAGAAGCCATCCTCACACTCAAATGCTAGACACAAATTTTGAAAGGAAAACTACAAGATCTCACAATATTGCAAATATGACATATTCAACAATTTCAAATAAACTAATGAATATTAATGAAACCATGAAATTAAGAGTCTAGAAAGAAGCCATGGACAACAAGTACAATGCCATTCTAAGAAATAACACATGGAGATTAGCAGAGAAACAAAAAGATAGAAAGATTATGTGTTACAAGTGGCTATATAAAACAAAGTATGATGAGAAATGAGAAGTCACAACATACAAAGTAAGACTTATGATAAGAGGATTCAAACAAAAGAAACAACTTGATTATGAATAAATCTTTGCACTTGTGGCCATATTTGAAATCATCAAGCTCATTCTCTCCATAGCAGCACATAAAGATCTAAAAGTTTATCAAATGGATGTCAACTTAGCATTTCTAAATGAATACATCAAAGAAGAAGAATAAATCTACTAGCTCAAAGGTTGTGTTATCAAAAGAATAAAGAACAAAGTGGGCAAACTCAACAAAACTCTATATAGCTTAAAGCATGTACCCAAGGCCTAGTTCTAGAGAATTAAGGACCATCTTATCAGAAGGAATAATCAAAATTGCATGTTTGAACCAACACTATATTTCAAGGAAAAAGATGAATTTATTATCATATTATTATATGTAGATCTTTATTGCCACTAATAAAAGGCTAGTAGAAGATTTCAAGAATGACATGAAAAATGAATTCAAAATGAAGGATCTTGGGGACCTCAAATACTTCCTAGGAATTGCAGTGAACTAGGATAAAGAGGGAATGAAAATTCATTAAACCAAATACACAAATTTCATCATTGAAAAATTTAATTGAAAGAATGAGAAACCAATTAGCAATCCTTTACCATATAGTTTAAAGTTATCCAACAAAGATAAGATTCTTATCATAGATGCAACCATGTATAGAACCATGATTGGATCACTTTGGTTTCTCCGCCATAGCAGACTAGATTTAGAATATGCAATATCATACTTATCTAGTTTCATGCAAGAGCCAAGATAATCTAGTCTTGAAATGAGACATCTCCTCCTATTTTGACGACCATGTATTGTGGCAACTACAATTAAAAAGAGTTTTTGTCATTGACATTAACATTTAATCCATGTGTTGCATCCTACAATGTTCACTGGTTCACTGTGCTAAACAACTATCATTGCATGTGTAACCGATACAACAAAACATTTTAGTATTGCTATAAATATGCAAGTGCATGGGCAAAATAAATATAGCATTTCCCTTCTCCAATAATAATAAGATACCTATGAACATGACCTGCTGATAATCTTAATTTTTGGTACTAACATTACCTCCATGCATGATACAAAAAGGTTTTACCAAAATGATGATAACATACTGATATGCATGATTTAAGTGATGAAGATGGTTGCACAATCCTTGTTGCTAATAAAGAATGATGTACGGAATATTCAAGAGTCTGAAATTGCAATAGCCATGATGTAGTTTACTACCTTAAATGTTTAACAAATACAAATGCAAACATTATTGCAAAGTGTTTGAATCACTGTTACCTTTTAACGGACATAACTCAATGTGTCACATACCTGATATGCACAAGCACTGAAAGATGTCACAAAATATTTGCATTAAAGGCTGCACTTTATAGACAAAATATTAAATTTAATGTTTGACGGCGCCGTGAAAGTGGATCAATATATGCATTTTGTGCAATCTTATAAGCAATATTAAAAATATTTTTCAACAGAGACCATGAGCATTGCAGACCACGCACCAGCACGTCAGCAAGATATTGCTGTAATGAACATTAAATAAAAATATTTTTCAACAGAGACCATGAGCATTGCAGACCACGCACCAGCACGTCAGCAAGATATTGCTGTAATGAACATTAAATTGTTAGTTTTCTAGTATGATTTTGAGTATTGAAATCAAGTCAAAAGATTCTATCATTAAGCAATGCTTAAATTATAAATAAACATATGGTAAAGGAAATTCTGGTTGTACATAAGTTTCAGAATATCAAAATTATTGTTTATGCCCTGGATGAACGTGACCTATCCCTACATCAGTGTTAAGTAGCACATTTAATATTCCATTTTATGTTTTAAGACTTTTATCGTTATTCCCAAGTCCCTGGAGATTTCAAGTAATTTTAAATATTAACAGAAAATTAAGGCAAACGTAATGATTGCTTCTATATGAATGATAAACACTACTGCTCAATTTTCAGCAACAGAAATGCAACTTATCTGGAATTCTGTAGAAGACGATTGTTGGTGGTGGATGGATCGAAATGCTCAACTTCAAAGAACGTGATGATCCCTCCAGTAAACATGTATGTTTTAATGCAGCATTCGGATTTCTGCCGTTGCCTCCTGTCTTCACGTGATTTATCTTGCACAAGTATGTGGCATCATGTACGTAATCTCTTGTGATTTATCTTGCACAGGTGTCAGGCATCATGTAAGTAATCTCTCGTAAACCTTCCATCACCCAAAAAGGCCGAAATAAATATTGATTTAAAGAAAACAGCAGACTATCGGGATAGGTAAATAACCATTTTCTCGAGCTGAAACTGAAATATTTTTATTAAGACCGTCAGAATCTGCTGCACAAAAAAAAATATACAGGGTATGGTATGCAGAGTAAATACTTCACTGATAAAGTTAGTTGGTATTATTTTAATTTGTAACAAACTTTGCACTAGAATATAATATTTCAGGAATACGTTATGCTCATCTTCAATTATTATTTAATTTATGTTAATTGCATAAATAACATGTTGTTTCTTCTCTTGTAATCTGGACACATCTACCTATTTCAATTTTCAAATAATAGGAGTGCAATCTAGGAATAGATAAATAGAGTGCTTTTTTGTTGATGTCTACTCTAACGATATTGTTTCTTTCCTGTTGGGGTAGCCAGATGTGCAAAAGTGCTTTATTTTTAATGTTCTTAAGGAGCTATCTTATATCACAATGTAGAATGTCTCTCTCAATATTCTATTTTTCAAACCACATCACTCCCTCATTGAACCACCCTTTCTGTTATGTGGCAAGTAAGACTTTCTTGCAAAATTTAGCTGGTATGCTATAAGAGAGACTTTGCAGATATGCTGCAAATTGACAAAGAGATTATATCTCTAATATTCACCTCAAGAAGCAGCAAATTCTTCAACCAAAAAATGCTTCTGAACTTGTTCTATTTTTTTATTTTTATTTTTTGAAAATTTGTTGCTAAGTCCAGGACCCCACACTGCACACCCATATAAAAGAGTTGATTGCAATAGAACAAAATAGGCTCAGATAGTTTCCTTTTGGACGCTTATTTTCTAAATCAAATAATGCTCTTATTGGAAAACTTGCAGTCTTCTGTTTCATGTCCTTTCTGATAATGAAAGAGTAATCGTGTCACACCATAATTTTCTAAAACATCCCAAGGCAAGCAGAAATGAAACAGATCTCCAATAAAACAAAGAACACCTCTGTAACAGATGACATAGAGTCAGGACAAACTAAAGTTCCTGTGGCGTCAACAGTGCACAAAGGCCCAGATCACAGTATATTACTATAATACATTCAAAGCATGCTGCATAGAGAGAGACAGAATCAAAGGCGCAGTTTAACACAGTGAGACAAAGGAGCTTCCAAATGGCCAAATCCAGAGATCCTGACGCTTGTCAATCAAGTCTGGGACAGATATCTGAGGATTCTATTCCAATGGGTAAGGTTGGGCTATGAATTAAAAGGAATCATGAAACTGCTCTATTCGAAAAACAGGTATATCAGATCTCTGCTCTATTCGAAAAACAGGTATATCAGATCTCTGGAGCAAAGCCGAAGAGAAGGTATTTTGTATTTCATGTGATTGGATTTTTAACATCTTGTTAACTACAGGTGTATAGTGTTGTGACTACTTTTCAGAGAGAAAAAGATAACAAACAGCATATTAACGTAGCCGTTTAGGCAGCAATATTATATTTTCAGAGAATATTTTTAAAACTTTTTGGAAGTGTCATTCATATTGACATTGATAACACTATCATGTACATGGATAGGATACTGCCCGTGCAATTTAAGTGATAGGTATTCTTTAGACTTTTCGAGAAAATCCAACCAACATGATTCAGTAACCCAAAGGTAAACAGTTTAAGTCTCCAGACTATATCCAAAGGGGATGACATGAAGGCTGAAGTTTGCTCTTTACAAGGAAGAGAGAGAAATCGCAGGTTATCAATGACCGCACATTAAAAAGACAAGAGACTCCTAGTGTTTGCATAGTTGCCTTTTGTGCCCCTGAAGTTTCTGTAGCTACTTTGTCTGCTGGTAGTAGCTCAGGCTCAATTATATTTGCGTATACGTTAACGGTAGCTGTTCTGACTTTTGCTAGATTGCACTTCTGATGGTGATCGAGTTTATTGACAAAAGTGCCCTTGAATGGAAGATTGAAAATAGACAAGAAAATACAGTTTACTGTTTAGGTTGTTAGAATATCTTTACTAAAGTTTGAATGAAACCTTTGGATTTGACATTGTACATGTTGTTTACTGTAAGAATGGTTATTCGGTCCAGCAAATCTTTTACCGCTTTACAGGTGTTGGTGGGTGGCTCATGTTCATGTCAACCCACCAAACAAACAACTATTGTATTATTAATGTCAATTTTCAGTTAATTATAACACAAATGTCAAATTACAACTGAAAAGCTACCTAATTGGCTTGGTGAAGGAAGAGGTTAAGCGGTTGAAGTTTCAGTTTTACTAATGTGCCTTCCGATAGATCCTATAGATTTTTGGACTTCATAACGCTTCAATTTCAACTATAACATCATCTTTAGGTGTTGAAAAGCTTTAATTATAATATCATTTTCCAAGTGTTGAAGAGGAATTTGATTATGGCGAAAATCTCAAGTTCGAAAAGTGAAAAAAAATTATGCAGTGCAGAAACAGTAAAATACATTATTTTCCGGGTATTTCAACGTTCCTCTTTATTTCCAACCGACCAATGCATCATCCATTTTCCAGCCTGCCAATCCATCATCGATGAAAAAAGAGGCTAGTTCATTTGGGTTGGTTTAGACTCCAAAATATCTTCTTTGATGAATTTTTCCCTTTTAAGTTCATAATTTTTTTTCTTTTCATGGCTTAAGCTTGATATAAGGAATCTTGTACTTTGTACCACTGTACTTGAGTCTTGAAGCAGGCTGTCTTTTCCATTGCAGTGGTGACCTGAAATGATATATTTTGAAGGCAAATGTCCAGTCGACCAGAAGAAAAGTGAGGATGGAGAAGGAGAATCTTGGGTTTTTTTATTGTGCAGTGGAAGGCTGGAAGTAGCCAAGTTGGAAAAACCAATAATAGAGTATGACGTTCCTGCATCTGTCATCCTGAATTTCTGATTCTTGTGCAGTCAATTTTAAATTATCTCCCAAATCGACAGACGAGAAAGGATGGGACTTTGAATATGAGCTCTTATCGCTTTCACTTGCTAATTCCAGAAGTAATTTAAAAGGCAAAGTTGATATACTACTGTACTATTGCCTATCAGCATAGTTTTGCTTGGAAAGATATTACTTCACATATTTGCAGTGTCAGGGTGGATGGATGCAATTATACGATAAGAGAGTATAATCTGGTGTGTACACCCTTAAATTAGTGTTTTTACTCTGAAATTCCCCATGAATAATGATTTTGTTTGTATGCGAGTTGTAGTCAAATTGGTGCTCACAGATCAGTTTTGTGATTGACAGGGACTGAAAAGTATGAAGGAGACCATTAATTCATGGCTTTATGCTGGCGTCGCTGTTGCGTGCCTGAAACTAAAACCCAGAAACAAGAATCAGTACATCGAATGTTGCGTTCAACATGCAACCACATAACGGCCACACAATATATTCACGGCTGCAGGTAAAGCAACCAACCTATGGCTGCAGGTAAAGCAACCAACCTATGGGGTATAAGAATGATCCAAAATTGACACTTTCAGCTCAAACAAATGTAGCAAAGTTGTTGCTTGAATACTATATTTAAGTCTAAGAGCATTAAAGAAAGGACAATTCAGAAAGTTATGCTCTTCATTTTACATGGCTAATTTGTAGATGCATTATTCTCTTTGAAGATAATCCATCTCCTTAGTTCAATCAATAGATAATGGGATCTCATAGGAGCACATATGATTGCCCCCTAACTTCGTCTACAAATAGCAGCAGATAAATAAGTAGATATTTTTGTTAGGAATCCTCCTTGTATCTACTATAAATAAAATTGCTTTTTGCCACATGGTTATTCTCACATGTGCTTCAATGCCTTCTGTTTGATCCTTAAAATATGGACCTTCAATATTCCATTTTTGGAGCCATTTTTTCTCATCATTAAACCATCCTTTTCCCTTAGTGACCTCATAAACTTCCATGGATTGGTGGATGCCAAGCCTAGCAAGCATCTTTTTATAAAACTTTAGAAAATTTTCAAGAATTGTAATTTCTATAAGTGGCATATCTACTTGTGCTAATAAAATATCATATAGAGCTTGAGCCTTTACCTGAAGTTCTTGTTATAAAAATTGTTTTTGAACATATTCTAAATATTTTCATTATGTTGCAAGTAAATTGGATCTCCAAGTTTCACAACCTTATAATAGAACTAGGTGAACAAGTTGATTGTACATTTACTTGTAAACATCATATGCCAAATTTTCAAATGGCATAAAAAGCAAAAGGTTGAAAGTAACTCCAAGTGTGAAATAAAAAATCCTTGAAGTTAAGGGTATCACCAAATAAAATTTCTTCTAACTTTACTTATAACCATATAATTATGAGCTTCTCCAAGAGCAAGAAATTTGTCTAAATGGACAAAGAAAATAATAGTGGATGAATGAGTTTTCCATAATGCAAAGAGGACATGTAAGATCATGAACTCCTGAATGGAAGAGAAGATTACAAACAAGAAAACCTTGATAAATCCTGTACCATAAAAAATTTCTTAATTTTTGGAGTAGAAGCATTTAAGATATTCTAAATCTAATACTTCCATAATTTTTCATTATTGTTGGAAGGCCAAATACTAATATTAGACTTAATAATAGTATAGGCAAGTTTGCGTGAGAATGGAAAAACTAAAGGAACATTGATCCATAAAAAATCGAGGGCTTAATAAAGGATTGCTTCATGAAAGAGTTCTAGGGTTAACAAATGGAATATTCAAGGGTACATTCTCTATTATGATCTCAACCAAGTTAACAATTTTGTAAAACAAGTTGTATATCAAAAAATTTGGAAAAATTTAGAAGGCAAAAAACATTTCTATTTGACTAGTATTAGGGGAGGCCTTAATTCAAAGAAAAATTACTTATCTACTACTATTTGTCATCAGTTACAGTGTAGAAAATCAGTAAAGCATGAATGGGATTTCATCATTTGAAGGTTGAAATAGATAAGAGGGGTACAAAATTCCTTGTGAAGAATGGATATGATGATTATGCAATATAGATACCATTGAAGATGAAGGCTGCATTTTCTTATAATATCCTACATTGTAACACATTAGACATAGATGAAATATTACAGTTGAAAATTTAGTTGATTTATTCCAAATATTACCAAGAATACTTGGTAATTTTCTTAATGAAATTTTTAAAAATCATAGCATATATATTTCTACTATCTAATAAATCCAAAGCATCTAGAGACATAATAAAATTTCAATTTTAGTTTTAGTTTTATTAATGTGAAATTTAGCAATTCTACTTAAGCAAAAGTTTGATACAACCTTTAGTGATGAGTGGTGAGGTACCCCTACACTCAACCATATGAATACAAGTGTTTCATGCACGATCTGGTCGAACTCCGCAGACGGACTAGTTGTGGTATTCAGATAGTTACTCGTAGGTCGTAGTTCGTTGTCTTCCCACATGGACTAGTATTAGCTTTGTCATGTATGGTTTAGTCCAGAGTGAGGTGTATGATGTGCTCCTATACTAATGCTACTCTTAGGGCTAATGGAAAATAATATCAACTAAATTAGGAGAGAGAGAGAGAGAGAATCTAAACTAGCCTAAGTGCGATGAGCATCCGTTCCTTAATCATCCATACACATCTTGGACCTCGTGCACGACTACCACTGGGATTACCAAGCACATGGCCTAAGTACGCTACTGGATTACCAAGTAGTCAAACTTAAATTCTCGTGATCAAGTCGTACTCATTTCATGTTTAATAGGAGTTTAGGGTAAAGACATGTTAACTACGAAAGCAATAAATAACAATAAAAATTAAATAATTAAACCAAGTGAATGCTGCAATGATGAAGTAATCTCGATCTTTATTTCCAGTTATGTGCGTGTCCAAGTACGTCACACTTGAATAAAGGATGCCGTACAATTACAATCATCACACTGTGGGCATGCACTGAGAAATAATTCTAACTCTAAGAAGGAAAAATTTGGATAAGGGACTAAGAACTAATAATTGGGAACAAAGGGTGCTGCCTCTTATTTATAGAAGATGAGGTAGGATGCAATATCGCGTACACGATATCATGTGGCAGATGCGATATCACGTATAGGATATCGCAACTACCATATCGGGGTCCAATAACAGGGGTATGATATCGGGACCTATCAGACTTGGTATCTTGTATCAGGGTTTCGATAACAGGGTCCGAGATAGACCATGACTCATCATTTAGCAACTGTAAAGGAGAAAATTTGAATAAATGAAAAGTTTACAAAAGAAGACCTTGCAAAAAAGATAGAAAAATGAAAAAAAGGTAAAAGCTACATAAGCAAAGGGTAATGTAGCTTTTTAGAGTGTAGAGTATATTATAGTAATCAAAGATAGTACATTTTCAAAAAAATGCCTAAACACTTTGCATTGTAAATTTTTGAATACAAATAGTGACATTTCTACTAAAATGATGACATTATAAAAATAAGCTTTTTATTCTAGAGTAGTTGAAACTTGGGAAGAAAATGATATGAAAATTTTGATTTACTAGGTTTTAGTAGAATAAAGGTAGCAAGTTTTAGATCTGACAAATGGGGAAAAGCTTCAAAAGATAATTAAGATGGAAAAGGTTCATGAGTATAAGCAATATATTTACTTGAAGATTATTCAAAGAAAATGTGTCATGTTTCATAATTTTTGTTACTTTTACCCATAGGATGAAACACATTATGTAAAGTAAGGTTTATTAAAAAACCCTTTTCAATATTTAAGATGAGATATGAAAAATTTTATTTAAATGATAAATTTTATATATGTGGTGACATCAATGCAAGGATTAGTTCTAAGTAGATTGATATGCTAGAGTGACAATTTAATTAAGGATGGCCAAATATGCAAGTTTTTGATCAAATTAGAACCAAATGGAAAAGAATATAAGAGGGTATTGAAAAAATTCAAAAAAGAAAGCATATGTTAGGATGAAGGCAAGACCTTGATCTTATTATTTTAAATGAGATTCAAAAACTTTCATCAAGGTTAGGATTTATTTTTTAAAAAGAGAGATCTTCATGTATTGATTACTACTAACCAACCCTCAAAATGCACAAAGAATTAATGACTTTTAGGTTGGTGGTAAAATAATATAATCTTCACCATCTTTTCTATAGTTTTTCATTAAAGGAATGCATTCTAACTATAAGCAATGTTAAAAAATAAGATGTATCATAGTTGTAGATATAGAATCTTTCAATAAGAGGTGCAAAATTTCTTAAAAACAGAAAAGTCTAAAGGTTACTAAAGGCTACAAAAATTATTACTATATAAAAAAAGTATATTGGTAAGAATAAGTGGTTTAATGAGGAATATTTGTAGACAAGGGTAGCTATAAAAAATTCTAGTAATAAAAAAGATTTGAATAAGGACTACATGAAATTGGCTTTATAGAAAAAAGAGAATTTTTAAAAGAGCACAAAATAATATGATACAAATGATAAAGCAAGATCCATGAAAATTTTGGAAAATTTTTAGAAATGAAGTTTATCCATGTAATGATATTCGATTTGCATAAATAAAGGGGTTTTACAAAAAAAAAATTATCATGAAACAAATACCATAACTAGTTCATGCTCCCACACATTTTGTAGCTTACATATGATGAATTAGTAAAGAGAATTTAGAAATTAGGTTTTGGAAAAGCTTTGAATGTAGAAGTATTGTATGATGAATTATTAACATTTGGTGGAGAGCTACATTAGAGAGAGACTTGAAAAATGCTTAGTGAAGGACTTTAGTATGATTTTAAAAAGAATAGAAATTAGATTTAAATAATTACTAGTTAATCATGATTAGTAACTTATTTACAAAATTATTAGGTACCCTTTTAGTGAAAAAATTAGAATCTTAGGTAGAGGGAAATCATTTAGATTCTATTTCATAAGCAAGATTTAGAAAACAATGGTCTACACTAGGTCGCTGTGGCCTTGGTAATTCTTTGCAAAGTTGGATCATAGTTCCGAATCTCTTCACCCTATAGTTTTTGTAAACTTCTTAAAGCTTTATTATTCTAATATTTCTGTCAAATATTACCCAACTTTAGTTTCTCAAACAACAGCCAACACCATGATGTTATAGCAAATCTGGGTAGCAAAATATGAAATGAGATGAAAATAAAGAGCAATTGAACCACAGCCAAATGCAAAAGAATCTTATTATCAGCAATGAAAATAACAAGCTTCTCTCTTCATCACAAGGAGAGAACAAGAGGAAGCTTCTCTCTCATGCAATGTGGAAATAACAAGCTTCTCTCTCTTCATCACAAGGAGAGGACAAGAAGAAGCCTCTCTCTCATGTAATGGGAGAACTCTTAACTCTTGTGTATGATCGATTCTAGGATAGACTTAAATAGCCACATCTGGGGTTGCAAAATTGGAAACATCTAAAATTAACTGAGATAGATCTTCACAACACGTTTAGAGGTCTTATGTCATCTTTAGGGAAAATTCTAAAACTATTAGATGATAGAAACGGAAAGTGTAGTTCATGAATAAGCAACTGCTAATTCATTGTTGTGATCTACTGCTTCATAGTTAGTTTTTTCCAACAATCTCCCACTTGTTGATTTTGATTGAGGATCAATCATATCTCCACACCATCTTTTCTACCTTGTCATTCTATGTTGCTTATGCTTTTGCTAGGCCATACAATGATCTACTCTAGTCAAAACTTTATCTTGCGTTCTAAAAACTTTGAAGACTAAAAGAAAAACATCTGCCTTCCTTTTGATTGGATACACCCAACATCTCCTAGAGAAATCATCAATGAAAGATACAAAATATTTTGCTCCTCCTAGAGAAGTCACTGGTGCTTGCCAAACATCAGAGTGCAGCAAGTCCAAGATGCCTCTACTCTTAGCAGTTGATGTGCTAAACTTTAATCTATGTTGCTTACTAGTAACACAATGCTCACAAAATGGTAAACATAACTAATTGAGCCCAGGAAGAAGTCTATGTTTAGAGAGAATCTGCAAACCTTGTTCTGACATATGACCAAACTTTCGATGCCACAACATTGTTGATTCTTCTTCCAGCCTAGTTGATGCAACAAAAGACTCTCCCACTTGATGTGTGTTCCCCATAAGCATGTACAGATTTGTAGCAACCTTTTCTGCCTTCATTACAACAAGCACACCTCTGGTAATCTTCAAGATCTCATTCTCTATACGAGTTTTGCACCCAACATCATCTAGTTGTCCTAAAGACAGTAGATTTTTCTTCAAGCCCTCCATATGTCGTACCTCTTGTATGGTGTGAATAGTGCCATCATACATCTTTATCTTGATAGTACCAATACCAGCGATTTTCAAAGCATGATCATTTCCCATGTACACAGATCCTTCTGAGATTGGTTTGTAGTGATAAAACCATTCTCTTCGAGAGGTCATGTGCCATGTTGCTCCTAAATCCAAGATCCAAGCATCAATGACATTCTGTATGCCTTCAGCAATAGTTGCCTCACTGTATAGAACATCACCGTCATATGAGGTACTTGCCACATTCCCTTGAGGATTCTTTTCATTACACTTGTCGTCATCTGTGACCTCTCACGGCCTTTCTCCAATAGCTGCCCAACAATTATCTTTACGCAAAATTGCTTGTATCTTTATTTTCCACAATGTGAAGTTGCTTCCATTGAACTTCTCTATTTCGTATTTGCCAACCATTTTGTAAAATTTGTATGCACGATCTGCAACACTTCCATGGACTATGAATCTAGGAGCTCCGATACCACTGTTAGTAGATCTCGCAGCAAAATATGAAATGAGATGAAAATAAAGAGCAATTGAACCACAGCCAAATGCAGAAGAATCTTATTATCAGCAATGAAAATAACAAGCTTTTCTCTTCATCACAAGGAGAGAACAAGAGGAAGCCTCTCTCTCATGCAATGTGGAAATAACAAGCTTCTCTCTCTTCATCACAAGGAGAGAACAAGAAGAAGCCTCTCTCTCATGTAATGGGAGAACTCTTAACTCTTGTGTATGACCGATCCAGACTTAAATAGCCACATCTAAAATTGGAAACATCTAAAATTAACTGAGATAGATCTTCACAACACGTTTAGAGGTCTTATGTCATCTTTAGGGAAAATTCTAAAACTATCGACGAGAGAAACGAAAAGTGTAGTTCATATTCACAGTTAGTTTTTTCCAACATGATGATGATATTGGTCTTTAAGAAAAGTACAGTTACCATTCTGCCGCAGGCACTTTGTACAATCTTACAACCAATGTTAAAAGCATTACACTGAAGAGACCATGACCATCACAAGATAGCACAATGGGAAATTGCTGGAGACATTTTTCAGATGTTAAGATTACTAAAAGTAATTAATGTTCACGGGGCCCGTGAAAGTGGAATAATATATGCATGTTGTGTAATCTTTTTTTTTCGGAAAAGGTCGAGTGTATTAATTCCAGAAAAAATGCAGCTATACATCTGTACAGCACAGGCCAGAGCGGCTGGCCCATGCCACCCAAGGTAGCGCCCCAAAACCAATCCCCAAGCCGACCCTGCCGTGACAACCCCACGGTGGTCGGCCTCCTCTGAAAGGGCCGTTATCTAGCGGACAACCGCCAAACCAGAATTACAAATGATAACTAAGGCTTCCCTGGTCTAGCCTCCAGGCATGTTGTGTAATCTTATCAACAATTTTTTAACATATTTTTAAAGAGATACAAGTATTGCTATAATGAACAATAAGCTGTTAGTTTAGCTCTAAGAATTTTAGCGTTGAAATCCAAATGAAAGATATCATTCCAGTAAGCACTACTACAATACTTAAGTTATAAAAAATATTTGGTAACGGTACGTTTCAGAATACCAAGATTATTGTTTAAGCCCCGTTGCTGAGGTGAACGTGCACGTGGCCTATCCCTGCATCATGCTTAAGTAACACATGAAAGTTCGCTTTGATCTGTTAACCTGCTATGCCTACGTCCACGAAGATTTTAACCAATTTTCAACGTCAATGGAAAATTAAGGCCCACGTCCTGATTCTTTCTAAATGAATGTTAAACCCTATTGCTCGACGGAAACAGATACTGAGATACTTCAGCGGCAGAAATACAACTTACCTGAAATTCTGTAGAAGACGAATGCTGGTGGGTGGACCGAAATGCTCGGCTCCTGAATTACGTGATGATCACTCAAGTGATGCATATTTTAATTCAGCATTCAAATTTCTGCAATTGCCTCCTTGGCTTCACGTGATTAATCTTGCACAGGTGTGTGACATCATATGCGTAATCTCAAGTAAACGTACCATCACTCAAAAAGCCAAAATCATATCGATTTAAAGTAGACGGCATCCATTCGAGATAGGTAAGCATTTTCTAAGCCATCCGAAGGCAAGCAGTAATACAACAGTTTTCCAAGGAAGAGAAAAAAAAAAAACCTCATAAAGAAATTAACAAACCACATAAAACCAAGAACAAACTGGAGTTCATGTGGCGTCAACAGGGCACAAAGGCCCAGATCACAGTATAATAAATCCAGAGCGTGCTACACAGAGGAAGACAGAATCAGATGTGAAACCCAACACAATGAAAGATGGAGCGCCCTCAATCAAGTCTGCTACAGATTTCCAAAGAACCGAAGAATAATTAAATTAGAAAAGAAAAAAAAAGAGTCATTATGGATTTCAGATTGGATGTTGGATATACAGGCTTATAATATGGTGACTGGTTTTTCAGGAAGATAAAGCACCATGTTAACATCGCCGTTTATGTACCAATCAGGATTTCCAGAAATAAAGTCACATTTTAGAACTCTTCTGATAGATTCATTCATGTTGACATTGATAACACCGTCATGCGCATTGATAGGATACTGTCCATGCAATTTAAATGATGGGTATTATTTACATTTTTTAATATTTAAATCCAATCAACTTAATTCAATATCCAAAGGTAAACAACTTAAGCCTGCAGACTATAGCTAAAGGGCATGACATGAAAGCTAAAGTTTGCTTTTTACAAGAAAGAAAGAGAGAGAAATTGCAGGTTGTCAATGACAGCACATTAAAAAGATTTGAGACTAGTAGTGACTGCATAGTTGCCTTTTGTGCCCGTGAAGTTGCTGTACCTACTTTTTCTGCAGGTAGAGCAGAGTCACAATCATATATATGCGTATACGTTAACATTAGCTGTTCAGTTCAGACTTCTGCTTTCTGCTCTTTTGCTATATGCGTATAGTGAATGCAACCTTCTTTCCTTCTTGATATGACATTGTCCATCCATGTTCTTGCTGTACAAAATGTTTATCTGGTCCCTAGATGTTTTACGGCTAGTACTTTTGATTTGGGATGGCTTTGCTTGAGAGTAACTTTTTGGATTAATGACTTTTCCTCAGCGGAATTGCGATTCTCTAAATTTCTACTGACGAAACGTTTGTTATTCTCGTTTCGGTTTGTAGACCACATTTATATAATTTCCTGTTTTGAACCTGAGAACAAGCGTGCGTGTGTGTTTTTTTATATATGTTTGTGTAAACAGACAAAAATGAACTGAGACTGAAATCGGAGATTTTATCAAGTCAGCTTAGAAGAAAAGGGTGTGGTATTAGAATTCAGATCCACAGTACATTCATGTCACGGTAAATAGAAGTAGATATAGATTTCATGAAGTGGCTAGATCATATAAATCTCAAGCATTCCTAACCTACATAATCTTCATGTGCCGTTTTCTGTAAAAATGTTAATCCATTATGTGCCGTCTTCTATAAAAATGTTAATCCATCATAGACTTTCCATTTCATTTTTAAAACTTAATTTTAATATTTCATGAGCAAGGATTTCTTTAAAAAACCTGGGGTTTTAATTTTATTCATTGCAATTTCTTTTGTTTCCAGAAAATCTTTGCAACCATTTGACAATTTAGTTTTGTTGAATCATGATGTTTATGATTCCGGACTTGTGGAAATCAGAATAGGATAGATTTTTCCTCTTTGAAAAAACGTTTTTAAACTTTTATTCTTTTCATGGCTATTTCACTGCCTAAGCCTGACATGTGGAATTTTGCACTTTGTAGCAATGTAGCAGTGAACTCCTGGAGGAGCCTGTCTGTTTGCATTGCAGTGGTGACCTGAAATGACGTAATTTGGAGGGAAAAGTCTAATCCAACCGGAGAAAAGAATGATGATTGATTGGAGGATGAGAATCTTGGGTTTTCTGTTGTGCAGTCAACATTGCGTGGAAGCAGCCAAGTTGCATTGGAAAAACCAAAAATAAAACATGACGTTTATGAATCTGTCATCCTGAATTCTTGGTTTCTATGCAGCTAATTTTAAATTTTCTACCAGACACAGAAAGAGACAAAGGGATGGGAATCTGAATATGAGCTTTTATCTCTTTCACTGACAGGGTAATGACAGTTCGAGGAGCGATTTTAAAACAAAATTTATATACTATAATACTCTATTGCAGTCAGCAAGTCTGGGTCAGAAAACTGTCGAGTCCCATGCATAATAATTTATGTGCTCATAATTTTGTTAAACAAGATTCAATGCCCGTCAAGATTAGGACCACAATTTAGAATGACTTTCCCGATTGCGGTCTCACCCTAACAAGGAAAGATGTTAGTTTACATATTGAAGTGTCAAGGTAGATACTTGGAGACAAATAAATACAATGCCTCCTGCTTGCTACTTCATTCAGATTCATGATAAGCGATAGCCTTTTGCAAAACCTTGATAAACGATAGCCTTTTGCAAACCCTCTTATGGTTGACATGTAATAGAGCTTTTCATGACAAGGTCACTTCATTGCTATCCCATTACTAAGTTAAAATACATTTTTTTTTCGAACATGAAAGCTTTTTTACTCTTTACCCAAACACATATAATGAAATACTAAAACTTAATAAAATATAAAGGTACCCTAACCCAAAACAAGGCATAGGTGGGTTTTTACTTTTTACTTTTTTCTACAATTACATTGAATTTCATGATTTGATGCTAATTATTTTTTAAACATATATCTTTTCAATTTACATTAGAATCATGATGATTAGTAGATATCTTAATGGGGGCTACTAATAGTATACTTACATTTAAGGTAACCTTAGTCTTTCTATAGATTTCATTGTTGTTTGATACTTAGAAAAGTTTTGATTTTGGAATATATTCTAGTTATGTCAAATATTTCTGTTTTATTATATCATATCTTTACTATATTTTGGTTTTCTTTTGTATTTTCAAATGCAATTATACTTATTATGTATAATGTATTATTGGAAACTAGACACTAGAAACTAGATATTTTTATTTTGTCTAAGAAATCACAAACATCATTGATGTAATGTCGCAAGCAAATAAGGTCAATTTGAAAGAAAACAATTAGCAAATTACAATTAATATTATAATTCATTAGAATATGAACCAAAGATGGACAAAATAAAAAGATATATTCTACATCTTCTATGCTTTGCTCTTTTCTTTATGAATCAATTCAACGACATGTTGCAATAAGGAGGTAATGAGAGTTCATTCTTGCTCTAGCAATTTGATTTCTTAAATGAAAAGAAATTGTTGAGAATACAGACTTTTGAGTACTAGATAACAAACCTCCTCTAAGGGAATATAAATAAAAATATTTTTTCCTTGATGTGTTTAACCAAAATTTAGCCAAGACCTTTTCTTTTATAGTCGTCTAGAAGAACCTTTTGTTTAAAGGAAGATTCTCTATTTCAATATTCCATGATTGAAACCATAATTTTCCTTAATGTAACCATCCATTTTCTTGTTTAGCATTCATTTTCTCAATATAATTGACTTCCTTCATGAGACTTAACTTCTAAGTGTAACAAACAAATTAACAAAGGGCTTTAACAAACAAATCTTCTTCTAAAAGTAAGATATCATAAGAAGTTTGCATTTTCACTTGAAATTCATGTACAAGAAACTATTTTTGAATATGCTCTATTTTTTTTTTGATTATGTGTAGAAAGAGAAGGTTCCCATGCAACACACCTAAATAATAATACATGTTAGACAAGATTGTGAAAATTTTTTCCTTTGATTGCCCATGTCAAAATTTGTTTTCTGCTACAATTATTTTTAAGAGCAACTAAAGCTCGCATGCTACTTGAAACCATTTGAAAAATAATCCAACTACAATTACTTACAAATTCAACTCTCAAATATTTATAGGATTCACATATCTAAATTCCTTTTTCTCTAAAAAACTAATTGTAATTTCTATTTATAGTACCACAAACTAGAATTTTAGTCTTATCAATATTAACTTTCATACTAGAATAGTAGTATTCATAGAGAACTTAAAACATATAATTTAATCCTATAGTTGACTTTCCAATCAAGGCCATATCATTTGCAAAGAGAAGCAAAATAACTATTTTTATTTACCTCATTTTTGACACCTTATTTGATTCATAAGAAGAATGTAATAAAACCTTGAGCATGATCTAGCATTTAATTCTAATTTTATTCCTGTTTATGCTAATAATAATTCCTCTTATTTTTATAGGTATTTAATTAAATTTTTGATGTTAGCTTATGAGTGGTGAAGAGCTACCCATACGCCCAACCATACGAATCACAAAGTATTCATGCGTGATCTGATTGCATTCCACAGACTCTCTAGTTTTTGGTACACTAGTCTTCTATGAAGTGAACCTTGCTCTAATGGTTGTTCGTTGTCTTCCGAGTTACACTTGTGAAATACAAAGGTATGGTTAAGCGTAATTGAGACATATGATTTTTGTCATTTTATGTTTTATGATTTTCGTACTTAAAGAGAGAGATGAAGTAGATTGAGAACTAATCTAATTGAATTATTTAACTAATCTCTAACTAGTTCTAACATAAGCATTAGGTCCCACTTTTTGTATATGTCTTGAACCCACGTATCCATTGTTGGGTTACCAAGTGCTACGCTATTGGGCACATCAAGCAATAATGCTGCCAGGATGACCAAGAAAATATGTGTTTACGCTTGAAGCAGTCATATTTATGTGTTTAATCTATTTAGCTTATCTTGCTTGATTACTAAAAACATCAAATAAATAATTGAAAATATTAAATGCATTAATAAAACATCTAAACTATTCAAAATGTTGCAAGGTTTATCAAGAAGCTTATCTTTATTATTGTAAAAATTATTGTGCTTAGGTACAACAGTGCTCAAATATAGATCCATACACTCAATGACTCCTACTGCAGGCACTTGGGAAAATATTCTAATTTTCAAATGTAAAAATTGCAAGAGTTTGACTACTACTATGACTTCTTATCTCCACAAACATAGTTGGGAGCTTGTATTTATAGTTTTTCCTCTTGGGCTACATCAACGGCCCCGTAGATGTAGTAGATGCTACGTCGATGCGACCTCGTCAATGGGGCAACACCGTGTAAACGGGGCCCCATCGATGAGGCCACGTCAATGGGGGCCCATTGACGCAACACTTTGATGCTCATCATTAACAAAGCTTATAAATTTGCTTGTTGACTTTTTTTACAATTTTAAATGAGCTTATAATGGTAGTTGTTTTTCATTAACTTTTTTTTAACTTTCAAAGTTTATAAAATTGACATTTTCACTCACTTTGTGAAATGTAACACACTTGAAAACATTACAACTAATGAGGCTTTGTGATATTATTTACTGTTTGAAGTCCTCAAAGCAAATTTCATGCAAACTTTTTGGAATCTTCTCTTGGTATAAGTTTTTAATAATATTTTTGCTTTAACTTGAGAAATATTCTTGTATTTTTTTCTAGGTTAAGACCTATTCCTATATTTCTATTCCTTAATTATGTTTTTCTTTGACTTAAGTGCTATTTCTATATTTGCTTAAGAGTCATTCTTGGATTTTTTAAAGAGTTGTTTTGCATTTTTGATCTTATATTTTTTTTTCTAATTTGAGAAAGAATAATAGAAGGGTAGTTTTGTTTTATTGTATTTTTCTTTTTATTTTTTCACATTTTAAAAGAATAATATAAAGGTAGTTCTCTTTGACAATATTTTCTTTTAACTTTGAAATAGTACTTTACAAGCTATAAATTTACTTGCAAAAGCTATGTTAAAATAGATGGCCATAGAAGAATCATTAAAAAATATTTGATTTTTGCATTTGGTATAAAATGTACATAATTGTTTATGCGTAAATTTTGGACACATCAACATCGGAAAGAACTCATTTAGGAAGACTATTGCCTAGGGCACCTCCCGTATGGGTGTAGAAACCTGGGAATAGTCACAACTGCTGGGCAATGTGGTGTTTTGTAATGTATAAAGATGCTAGTAAGTTAAATGATTTTAACAAGGAAATATATATGGCAGTTCAAGATAACTTTGATAAAAAGGTAACTATTTGGTTTTAAATTTTCAACAATAAAACTTGTGTATCAATAAAACATGAAATTAAAGCAGAAAATAGTTTGACAACTTAAACATGATTAATCTAAGTTCAAAAGTAAAACGGGTTCTATGTTTAATCCACAACATAGAGACCTTAGCTCATAAATAAAATAATAGAATGAAATGATGACTTAGTTGAAGAATTAGCACAAATGGAACAACTTCTAGTGCAACCTTATCTACCAGTGCTTGCAAGAAGCATAGCTCTTCTAACGAGCTTGCAACCTTTGATTGTTGAATCTACTAGTTGCTCTGCCTCAAACTACCTCTAGGAGAGCCACTGAATAGGAAAGAAAAGTAAGAGAGAACGCTTGGATTTTCCACCAAGACTTCACTTGGAGAAAACCCCACCACCGTAGCTAGATTTTGACTTCATGTGTCTATCCTCTTTCCTTGCTAGGGAATTTATAAGAACTAGTTTGGCACATGAGAAGCCACCACCTATGCGTAATGTCCATCAATCACATGTAGAAATAGCCGCAAACACCACCAATCAAGTGGCAAAGAAATGTGCAACTCCCACCACCCATGCGGTAATGGTGGCTGCAAGAATGTGCAACCATAAAAACAGTAGGAAACCATGTCCCAGTTGATGCTCAACAGGCAGTTGCATGGACTTGGCACAAGAGAAACGTGCTATTTCAAAAATATGCAACAACAAGAGATAACTTTACCAAAAATAGAAACTTTTGTTTTTGTGGGAGAATAAAAACTATAGGATCATCTCATGTTTTGTTTTCATTGAAACCTGTTGATGAGACACGATATCGCATGCACCGCGATAACGTGTACGCAATATCGCAGCCGTTGTGATATCGCATCCCATGCGATATCGCATACGCAATATCGCATCATCCCCTACGATATCGCATACGTGATATCGCGGTCCGTCACCAAATCTATAAATAAGAGGCGGTACTCCCTTCATTTCTCATCCTAGGCTAGAAGTAGCGAAGCTCTGGTAGTTTAGTCACTCCAGAGATAGAATATTTTCCATGTGCCCGCAGTAGGAGTCCCCAAGTGAACGGTTCTTTATTCGAGTAGCTTTGTACCTGAACGCAAGTTGTGTACGATAATAAAGACGAGCTTTGTGGATAAACCTTGCAGTGCATGGAATAGGTTTATTACATGTTATTTACTATTTTCCTAGTAGCGTGGCATGAGTAGAACTTGGTTATGAGCATTGACGAATGTGTATGGCT
>MNCI01005871.1:280693-307744 GCA_015680685.1 Gnetum montanum
ACCTTGTATGATATAACTAATCTAGATAACTAGCACCATCCCCGGCAATGGCGCCAATGATGAGTGGCGAGGTACCCCTACACTCAACCATAGGAAATGAGCGTTGCACGCGCGATCCGGTCGAACTCCGCAGATTGACTAGTTGTGGCACCTAGATAGTTAGCCTTAGTTCGTAGTTCGTTGTCTTCCCACCTGGACTAGTATTGCATATGTCACGTATGGTTTAGTCTAGATGAGGTGTATGATGTGTTTCCTAATTCTAATGCTACTCCTGAAGGCAGTGGAAAATAATATTAACTAATCTAAGCTAAGAGGAAAAGGGTAAGAAAATCGAATCTAGCCTAAGTGCGACGAGCAACCGATTCCTTGATCAATCGTACACATCTTGGACTTCGTGCACGACTACTGCTAGGACTACCAAGCATAGGCCTAGGTACGCCACTGGGATTACCAAGCATAGATCCCAAATACGCCACTGGGTTATCAAGCATAGATCCTGGATACGGCACTGGGCTACCAAGCAGTCACACTTAAATGCTCGTAATCAAGTAGTACTCGTTTCGCTTCTAGGAGTTTAAGGGTGAGTGACTAATCACGATGAGTAACCAATTCCTTGACTAGCTGTACACATCCGTAGATGCTCGTAATCAAGTCATACTCACACCATGCTATGAAAGCAATAAATAACATTAAATAAATAACAAATAAATAAACTAAATGAATGTTGTAATGATGAAGTAATCTCGATCTTTATTGCCGGTCATGTGCGTGTCCAAGTACGGCACACTCGAATAAAGACACAGCACAATTACATTCACCACACTGCGGGTAGACACGGGAAAAATTCTAACTCTGGAGGGATCAAACTGCCAGAGCTTCACTACTCTAAAACTGGGATGCAAATAAGGGAGAGCAGCCTCTTATTTATAGATATGGCAACGGACTGCGATATCGCGTACGCGATATCGTAGGGAAAGATGCAATATCGTGTACACGATATCGCGGGGGATGCGATATTGCATCAACTGCGATATTGTGTCGGCTACGATATCGCGTACATGATATCGCGGCCTGTGCGAACCGCATCTCATCAGCATCCAAACATCATTCTCATTAATGTACTTTACAATCCATTTTTTATAAAAGAAATACCTTGTTATAATAATTAATGAGGTAAATTCCTCTATCTTTTTTTACTACTACCATAAATGCCGTAAGAAACTCATGAAAAACCTTTTCTATATTGCTTAGTAGACCAAAGAAATTGATGGAAAATATGAAAAATTCTATCATAAGAGGTTTTAGAAGTCTAACAACTTGAGTAATAAACATGATTTGATTGAAGTATTTGCTTAATAACTAAAATTTTGCCATTAATGATGAAATGTTTTTTTTCAAGCTTCTTTTCAATTTTATCAACTATATAATCCCATAAGATAGTAAGGTTAGGCTTAAAAGAAAAAGGTATTTCTAAAATTTTGAAGACAAAATCTTTTCATAAAATTTTTCAAGGCTTGAAATCAATCCACTCAATATTGCCATTACAATAAATAGCAGTTTTTTACTCATTAGATAAAGGGCCAAATAACATATAGTAATCCTCTACTCTAGTTAAAAGAGTTTGATATGTTGCACTAAATTATTGTTCATAAAAAAAGAATCATCTGCAAAATGCATGTTAAGTAGTTGCATACCTTGATTAGTTGAAATTATTTTAATGATATTCCTTTGTAGATATTAAGGTAGAATATGTAAAAGAAAGTGTGTAACAATAATCAAAAGATAAGGAGTTGGAGGAAAACCTTAACAAGCTGATTAGTGAAGAGAAAAGAAGGAACTTAATCCAAAATTAATAGCAACTTGAGAATTAACATCAATTAGCAAGGTATAAATAATACACATAAAATAATTATAAAATCCTAATTTATAAAGATACGAAATAATAAAATTTCATTCAAGCTTGTCATAGTCTTTAGAATAATCTAGCTTAATAAAAGCAATATCTTGGTTAGTATTGAAAGCCTATTACATTCCCTCCTAAGATGCAATAACATTATTTAAGTTATATCTACCTTTAACAAAATTAGTTTCCTTAGCTCTAATAATATCTTGAAGAATCTTCTAAATTTTTCAAGCGATGCATTTAGATAAAATTTTATAAGTATTGTTAAGAAGAGTGATAGACCTCCAATTACTGATACGTTGAAAATCTCCATTCTTAGGAAGAAGATGAATTATAGCTTTATTAATTATTTTACAAAGAGAAATGTTTTTAATACCTTCTTAGAAAATAAGAAAGAGAACATCTCCAATGATGTCCCAATGCTTTTTGAAAATTTTAACTGGAAAACCATCAAAATGTGAAGCTTTATCATCTACTAAACTAAATGCCATTACTTTAATTTCTTTCATTGTAATTTTTTCTTCAAGAATATTTTGATGTAATTCTGTTATAAGATGATAAATATGTACATTAGAGGCCTAGAAGGATTCTTTGCTAAAACCTTAAAAAAAATAGAAAAAAAAATGTTTACTAAAAAGTTATTCATAGTATCAGAATCTTTAATGATGGAATCATTTATATAAAGTGATTCTAGTCTAGACACTTGATCCTTTTCTTTTAGAATTTTAAATTTTTTTTACAATGTTAATTTTTAAATTTCTAGCCAAAGCATATGGCTTTTAATGAGAGTGCTTTTAGGTTCAAAAGCATCCCAACATTATTTAGCATAATAAGCTTTAGCCAAGTCTTTTTAAGTTTCACAATTAAAGGGATTCTAATCTAAAAGAATTTTTATGTGTTACAAATTCTACAAGATCTTCTTTAACTTGACGCTTATGCTTATCAAATTACTTTCCAAATCATCTAGTATATTTTTTGATTCTACAAGTAGTTTGATACTACTAGTCAATCCAACCAATAAACCAATAGGCTTTTTTTTTTTTTTGAATTCCATAAAGAATTCAAAATATTTTTCCCATTGTGTTCTATGAATATATTAATATTCATACAAAAAAAACTCATGCTTTCAAAAGTATGAAGAATTAATTCCCAAGAGAAAAATGCTAATAGGAAAATGATTTGACAAAGTAATATTTGTATGCACTTCTATTTTTCTTATAGGCTTCCAAAAGGAAACATTAGAGATGTAAAACTTATTGACTTAATAGTAAATTTTATTATCTCATTATTCATAATTATATGAAGTATAATATTTCTCATTTAAATGAGATGGAAATAAAGAGCTATCATTAATATATATATATATATCTTTAAATTTTCACTAATTTTCTTTTCCTTGAGAAGACATATTAGGAGGAAGATTAACAAGTGTATCTAAATGACTTTCAATTGTATTGAAATCACCTTCAAGAATCTAAGGAACTTTAGGAAAAGAGAGAAGATATTACCAAACCTTTGGTTGATCTTTTTAATTATTAGGAGCATAAATATTATAGAGTCCAAAGTTACCTTTATCACTATGATAAGTAATCCAAACAATTCTTCCAAGGTTATCAAAACAAAAATTCAAGACTTTTCTAATTCAATTTTTACTAATAAGAATAGTAACACTTCCTTTGTTAACTTCATGAGTAGTAGAAAAAACATGTTAGTTTTTTAAAACATATTAATCAACAAAAATAATATCATGCAGTGAAATCTTAATTTTTTGCAAGAAAGGAAAATCTTGCGATAAATGCCAATTTGAAAGATACTCCCTCACAACCTTTGTTCAAGACCTATCAAAACTACCTCGACCATTCCATGATAAAACTAACATTCAAATGTGGGGGAGGAGGACCCATCCTTGATTTTTCAAGCTTAGCATTTGTCTCACAATCCATGTCAATGGTAGGTGAAAAAAAAAACTTTATGATAAAACAACATTTGAAATAGTAATAAAAGTAGAGAGAGAAGGAAATACCTTTGGGGTTATTAAATTGAAAGCAGTATGTATAGACCTTTTCCTTTTTTATTTCATTGAGTAAAATCCATTTGCATCAGTATTTCCATATAAGTTTCGACTTTTTTATGAAAATTTCTTTTCTTCTAAAGAAAATTCTCTTCAAATATTAAGAGCTTACTCATACCTTTAGAATTAAAAGGATTAGTAAAAAGGTTGAAAAGTTGTTGAAGAAGATTTTATTTGTGCTTGCTGAAAACTACGATTATTTATCTTTTCTGAAAATTATTGTTTTTTTTCTCATAAACAACTTTCTTATTGAGAATAGGAGAAATTTCAATAACATGGCCTTTACAATGACAATAGGTGCAATATCTTTGCAAATTATAGTATGTAATTTTTTGGGAAAAATAGTAATTATTGACCTTGAGTTTTAATTTAGTCTTCTTATGTTATAAATCAATCTATACAAAATAACTTGTATGTTGCACATCATCTAGTAATGTTTTTGACTCTGTCTTTAGGATTGTGCCAATACTGCCAATAATTTTACTTTCAAGACTTTGAAAAATAATAGGAAAACTATGTAATTCAATTTAGATAGGAATTTTAGATTAATGAGAAAAATAGGGATCAAAATCTACTTTCCTTTCTTGAGCAATAAAAGTATTTTGTTGATCCATAAAAAATTTAAGATCCAAATATTTCTCAACTATTTAAGAATTGGCTAGGTCAACAAGAAAAAAAGAATTAAAAAATAGTGGGTATGCAAAACATCTATTCCATAGCATTCAAGGATAACCTAAATCACTGGTGTAAAACCCTTATTCTGGTGAATAAATTCAATAATCTATAGAAATATGTATTGTGAAATGATTTTTTTAAACAAGGATTCATATAAATCATGAGGTGAAACAAAATCAAATGCTTTAGAATTTTTCATAGTCTTTACAGTTTGAGAGATACTAGTATTTTCCTTCTCCAAATATCCTTACTTCAAAATACCATTAATAAAGATGAAGCTACTGAGGCTCAATTTAGTCATTTGAAACTTGCCAAGGAGAACCTACGTATAATGGATCACTATGAAGCTAGAGGTGCTCACCTCCGTGCTCGTCTCTCTTGGCTTCGCATGGGTGACTAGGCTACAAAGGGCTTTTTTCGTCTCCTCAAATGGGGGAACCCGTCCCATAAAATTCTAGCTATTCAAGTTGATGATAATATCTTTACCTCCAAGGATGACATTTTACAGGCCTTCTTTGAGTTCTACTCTCAAACTTTTCGAAAAGAGGCGATTGACCCCATTGCAGTTAACACTTGTTTAGAAGCTATTACACCTTTTAATCACTCTTTTAAATGTCATCTATAAAATAATTGCCAAAGCTATAGCTAATAAACTTAAACCTTTTCTTCCTCATCTTATAAGCAAGGAACAAACCGGTTTTGTTCAAGGCAGGTATATCTTAGACAACGTTGTTACTGCTATTGAGGGCTTACACTGGGCTTCTTCCACTAATCAAAACGCCATTCTTCTTAAGCTTGATTTTGCTAAAGCTTATGACATGCTTGATTGGTCCTTTTTAAAAAGTATAGTCAAACACCATAACTTAGGTAATGTTTTTGAGAGACATATCGATCTTGTTTTGTTAGAGGCCTCTTCAGTCATTTGCATTAACGGATCCTTCTCTAAGGTCATTGAGCTTCAAAAATCAGTTCGACAAGGGTGCCCTTTAGCCCCGTATCTTTTCATCCTAGCTGCTGATGCTCTGGGACCTGTTCTTAGATCTCATAATGATTCTATGCGGCTAAGAGGTATCTCTCTTCACAACAAGAACATGATCTTGTTTATAGCCAGTTTGTAGATGATACTTTTATCACTTTGATCGAGGACCATAATAATTTTAACACTGCCTTGCACTGCATAGATATCTATTGTAGAGCCTCAGGAGCGAAGATCAATTGGAACAAAACGCAAGCCATCCGATCTAGCTTCTCTCCTAGGCCTCCTTAGACTTATCATTTTGATATCAAGTGGCTATCTCCTATTGATAATTTCATCCTCTTAGGCATCCCTATTGCTTTATTTGCTACTCCCACTACCATATGGAACAATGTGGTGGAAAAGGTGAAACATAAAGCTTTGAAATGAGCTTCTAAACCCTTATCTCTTGCAGGTAGATTTATCGTAGCTAATCATATTTTGAGCTCCACTCATGTCTATTACTCTTCCTTTATGGCTCCTTCCAAATCTTCCTTTCATTGCATTAACAACATTCTTAGGAATTTCGTTTGGGGGGATAAGGATGATCACAAAGCTTTTCATCGAGTAGCTTGGGACACTTGCACTTTAAGTAAAGAACAAGGGGGCTTAGGCCTTGCCTCTATTGAGCACCAGAGTATTCTCTTGGCCTCCAAATGGGTGACTCGATGTATTGAAGGAGATGAAGCTTGGAAGATCCTTTTTAGGCATAATATCTCTTGTCTTGGTATTCACCAAAGATGGCATAATACTCATTGGAGTAATTGGATCATTAGTAAAAACTCTCAGAAGATCAAAGGTTCTTTCTGGTTCAAGCAAATTTGGCGGTGTTGGAGCCAACTTAGAGGTTTGTTGCAATGGAAACCTTCCCAGATAAGCTTGCAATCTCTGTTGACTCACTCGATTTGGTGGTCCCCTATATTTAAAAAGAATGAAGGTTGTCTTTATGATGAATTTTCTCATAGGGCCAATTGTTTTTCTGACCACAATCTCCACCATATTGATCAATTATATACTGTTAGAAATGATTCTCCCACCCTCTCTTGGACACATGCGAAAGTTAAATGGGGGTTTCAAGGACAAGATATGGTCATTTACCAACACATAGAGCAAATTATTTCCAACTTTGCTATGCATAAGATGCATACTAATACTCCTTGGTATGATGATTGGTTTTGGCCTGACGGTTCCCCTCTTCGCTCTTTACGCATCTCTAAAGCCAAATCTTGGTTTCATGCGCAAGTTTTTCAATTCTCCATTCTAAATAGACGTTGGGGTTTACATCTTGAGGACCACCAATGGAAAACTATTTTTCATAGGATTTGGACTTCCAAGGTCCAACCTAAGCACCGTTTCTTTTTTTGGTCCTTGGTTCATCAAGGTCTTCCCATTGGACATAGGCTTCTTTTTTTAGGAATTGATCATCCTAAATGCCCCATTTGTAAAGCGGATGACTCTTTTCAACATGTCTTTTGGGATTGCTCATTCTCTCAACACATATGGAAATGGTGCCAATCTCTCCTTCTCCAAATCATTCCTCTCTAAACAAATTTCTGCTACAAAAACTCCAAAAGAAACCCTTAAGATGAACAAACCATGAAGAGAATTCATCATGCTAAAAAACAAAAAAGATTTCCAAGCATCTATGGTAAGGTTGTACTATCACCCTAGTTTTTCGACTCTACATATTCAAGGACATATATTCATATCAGAATTTTATAACTGAGCATTTCCTATGAGAATTGGAATATGAAAAAATTGAAATATAGATACACCCCTAAACATATAGTTAAATTCAAAGTTTATAATCTAGAATTTTCTACTTGAATGAAATGCATGTGTTGGAACTTATAAATCAATAGTCTTACCACTAGGCTAACACTTGTAAATTGTTAGCCTTTTAACCATTTGTGTTCACATATTTGTCCCTAATTTAGATAGCAATTAATCCATCATTGTGGAAGAAATTAAGCATTTCACTTTTGAAACTCACACTTTATGTTTTAGTCAATTCACACTAATGGGAAGAAAAGGGTATTGGAACCTAACAATGCCTAAAGTGTGAATTCAATAGTAATCAGATAATTTGAAAGAAATATGAGGTTGTCTCACATGTAACTTGAATTGGTGTATAACAACTTCCTTTCAAATCTACCAAATAATGAGCCAACCTAGGTAGCTAAAGTAAACTTATTATTTTCTTACACAAGAGGCTCCTAGTTCAATTCATAGTTAAGTATCATCACACAAAGGCTTAATGCTCATTCCGCTAAGGTGGATTCCTGGGAGGATTCGTTGATGAATGAAAAGCTAATCTTTTTTGAGTGGTTGCACTCAAGCTTAAACTTGAATTGAGAAACAAGCACCTTACAATTATTCCAAGTAGTGTTCCCTATAATAGTTTCTTTAAACTAGTGCTAAGACTCTTGATTTGAAAGTTCCAAGACATGGGTTTAGTTCGAGTGAATAATGTTAAGTTATATATCTTAGGATATACTTATATTACAATTATTTTAGTGTTCCAATGTTCCACCTCACTTGGTGTATTATATTGTTTATATACCATGGGATGTACCTATATTGAAGTTCTTTTCAGTTCTAACCCCTTGATCTTGCCTTTCACCTAATTTCTTAAGTAACCAGTCACTAACACCACCCAATTTTCTTCAATAATAAAAAGTTTAACCTTACACTAGACACCATTTCTTTCTCACATCATTTTGGATATTTTGTTTGTACTTTTTTCATTTTTAGTAAATGGTTTTATTATTATTAGTTTTTAATGACTAATTATCAATAAGGTATTCCTCTCTTGGTTATAGCATAAGACTTATGGTTTACAAGGTATAGGTTTGATTCCAAAGGGGTATGCTAATATACGTGGCTTGATAAAAATATACATTTAAGATCTTTAGGTAGACATCTAGCCATAGTAAGTTATGGTCAAGTCCTTTGGCTACCTTTATGGTTACCCTATCATAGATGGGATAAAGCAAACAAGATGATGAATCATATTGATTATATAGCTTGAAATGTACCTATAGTCAAATTATTTTAGGTTCCAACACCTTTCACCTAACAAAAGGCCATTTCATTGTTTTCTTGCTTATATTGTTTGTTTTACATGCCATTGTTTATAATCATTGGTATTCAAACAATTGTCCCCAATTTCAATGGATTAATGATGAAGCCATGTTGAAGAAATTAGGGTTATTTTCTAAATGATAAATTTCATGCTCAAAACTATTACTTCTATTTTAATGAATAAAAGCCATTACATCACCTTGCCATTTTCTCCAACCAAAAAGGGTTTAACCGTACACTATACTTCTTTTCTTCCTCTACTGATTTTAGATATCTTGTTTACAATTTTTCAATGTTTGGGAAACTATTTTATTACTATTATTTTGAATAGCTATTTTAAAACTTTTGATGAGGTGTATTTTGATCCCTAAATTTGGAATTTTTAAAATCCTTTAATTATTTTTTTGCAGGCTTCATCTAGGAGATTCTTTTTATTTTATTGAGTAGAAATACCACTAGTCTCTTTCCAGTTTGACCATCTTGTCTCAATTCTATATTTTTTATCTTTATCAATTCACTATCTAATTGTAGCATTAAACCTATCTTTCATCAATTTCATTATCTAAGTAAAGCATTAATAGTAGGTAGGCACTGTGCATAGTGAAAGACTTTTCCACCGTTAATTATCAGTTCTATTTCATCATTATCTATGTATTTATTGAAATTACATTCTGCATATCAAAACACAAGTATGTAATAAAAGAAACCAAGATCATGTTATACCGAAGGGTGTTATGGAATTCTGTGTTAAAGACAAAAACAGAAAAACAGAAAAAAAAAAAGCTTCGACAAAAGGCTTTAAGCTTTCCGTACTCTGCCCATAATTTTAATTTAATTTTCATTATGCATGATATTGAGTATATATCATATTTTATACATTATCTTTGCTTTTCGCAAGGGAATTGTGTACGTACTGAGTTGATGAAGACCCAAAGACGAATTGTACCGCCAAAGTCTTGCAATTGTCCCGATGTTAAATTCACTTTTAAAAACCCAAAGGAAAGCAAAGCAAAAGATGACAAATATATTATTAATAACTTACAGGGAATAGGAAATATTGAACCTATTTTTCATGGTATTTTAAGACACCGGGATGTTACACTGGCAGACCTTTCATCTAAACAAAGAAACAGATGCTGAAAAACTCGGCATCTGAAAAGAGTTTCTGAAAGTTACAATGTTGAACACTAGTTGAAATTTTTTCAAACACACAAAAGAGGTTACGACATTTTGTCAAATCTGTACCTCGGTGATGAATTTTCTCGTGGAACGTGGTGGCATGAACATGGTGTCAAATCGTCAATTCATTCGTGAATAAGTCGTTTGTTTAGTTAGTTGGGGTTTAATGTTATGTCCTATGCGCTTGGCGATTCCCTGTAAATTTTGACGAATTGTTCGCGTCGGATTTGGGAGCGCACAGAAGCGTATTAAATTTGCAGTGGGTACGTATTTCATAATTTCCATGCCTTGCCTCGTATTGTTATTGCCCTTTTAGTTCTTGCGATGTCTGCATTTTGCATTAAAATCTGACATATCTTCTCCTGAATCATACCAAAAATTTCATTTCATTGTAAAGTGGCAAGCAAGCAATCAAGATTCATGGCATCGGCAGACGGACCACAGAAAACAAGGGAGTACGAATAAATAAACACACGGAAATCAGGAAAGGGCAACTATGGTAACCGATGGCCGAAGGGGCAAGTATGGGTCATACGGAAAGTTTTGGACGGGGCGTGCGAGGAAAACATTGCATTTGCATGGATTCGCCTGGCTTGGCAGCGTCAAAGGTTCCGCCATGACTCACACATTCTCGCGTGTTTATTGTTCATTGCTGGTTTTTGCTTTTTTCTCATATCTTTGCTTAAAAAAGAAAAAACAAAACAGGTCATCGTCATGAGTCATGAGTCATGAACATGATGACGGATGGATGCTTGTTCAACTTTTTAAAAAATCTGTTTGCTTATAAAGCAACGAAGCCCACTAGCACATCACATGGACAATGGCCATATGCAGCCTCTTGGTGGTGCTCTGTTTTTACTTTCCCCTTCATGACTAGTGCCAATTTTCCAGGGTCTGAAAGGTTTTTGATCATTATAGGTCACAGGTAGTCCCTAGGGTGCTACTCACAGGTAGTCTTTGAACAAAGGTATTAGCAGACCTGATTTGTCATAAATTTGGTTGAGGCTTGAGGCTTAATTTCATTTTTGAAACTATTGGATTGAGTAACAAAAGGATTTCATTTTATTGCTGTCATTTTGGTTGTTGCAGAAATTATATGTTTGGCCAGATTATGGCTCCTGAGTAAGGAAATGGATTCAGTGCCCTCCATACCTTTGCAAATTTTCTTGCTTCAATTTAATAGTGATATTGCAATTTTTAAGCATTAACAATATTTTGGATTTACATTGTACTTGTTCTATGTTTTACAATGTATTTTTATGATATATGGGATTTATTTTTTTAAAAAACTAATATATTTAAATTTTCTCTATCACATCCCCACTACAAACCGTACCCACTTTTTCTTGAGGCACACATACCCAAACACGTTTAGAATCACGAATCCTCGATTCCTTGCTTCCACGAATCAGATTCTTTTGATGCATAGGTTATGTCCAACATCTGTCGGTAATGAATTTTCTCGTTGAACATGGTGTCAAATCGTCAATTCATTCCTGAATAAGACGTTTGTTTAGTTGGGTGGGGTTTAATGTTATGTCCAACATCATTTGCATGTGGAGCCTTAAGTTTAGTTTTCTTTCAATTGTAAAAATTTTAATGATAATAATATTATAAAGATAATTTTAGTCTATAGCTAATTATTAATGCATTGATTTCTTTTTTAATTTAGTTGGATAGTTAGCATGAATCATAAGAAAATAAGAAGCTAAGTGACATTAACTATTAAAAAGGAAGAGGTAAGGTATTGAGAAATTTTTGGAGCATCCATCAAGAAAAATTTGAAACATTAGTCAAAGATACTTCAACCGCCATGGAAAGAGACACATGGCACCAATGATTTTCTTTCTAAAGAAAAAAAATTTTGTAGGAAAAGAAAGAAAAAAAGACTATAAAAAGCCTAAAAGCAAATGTCAAATGATGGAAGACTAAGGAAGAGGCCTTCCTACTCTCTTTTTTGAATCCAACCATGCTTTCTCATCCTACCTTTTTGATGGGATGTGATATTGCATGGGCCGTGATATCGTGTATCGCGTACGCGATATGGCTTCTTTCCTTGCAATATCACGATGCGCCGCCATATCTATAAATAAGAGGTGGCTCTCCTTTGTTTCATCATCCTAGGCTAGACAGTAGGGAAACTCTGGCAGATTGATCACTTCAGAGATAGAATATTTGCCATGTGCCCACAGTAGGAGTCCCAAAGTGAACGGATCTTTATTCGAGCAAACATTGTACCTGAACACAAGTTTGTGTATGAAAATAAAGGTGAGCTTTTTGGATAAACCTTGCAGTACATGGAATAGGCTAATTAGGATTTTATTATTGTTATTTCTTATCTGTTATTTACTATTTTTTCTTTCTCACCCTTCTCTCCTAGTTAAGTGCCTCAGTATGCCCACTTTGAGCACGTGCGTTACGCTTGGTGATCCCAACAACGATTAGCGTTTGGTAGCCAAGGTTGCATTGGTTCAGGGTGTGTACAGTAAGTGGGAACAGATGCTGATGCTAGGTTAATTTAGACTTAGTTCATTAGCTAGAGTTAATAATTAATCTTCTCAACCCTTCACCTTGTTAGCATAGGAGACATAGAACATAAAAACTATAAAAATCATATACCTTGGACTTACTTAACCATACACCGTGACAATTACAAGTAAGTCTGGGAAGACAACGAATGATTAACCCTAAGTGTTCCATGGGGAGTATAGGCACTTAGTTTGCGGAGTTCGATTGGATCGCACATGCTACACTCGTATTCATATGGTTGAGTGTAGGGGTATCTCACCACTCATCATTGGTGCCGTTGTCAGGGACTAAGTGTTTGTATGCTGAATAGAACATAAGATATCACTAACATTGTTGGGAGCCTAAACAAACCTTCAGGTTAATTAAACAATAATTTATATAACGGTTAATTAGCACACCGATAAAAATGTCTTCTTCTAACAAAAGCAACTCACCGCCTAGGGATAATATGAGAAACAATTGGCAATCAAAAACACATAACTGAAATTAGCCAAGTCCTCAACAATACCAGATAGTCTATACTCATCCTGATGAGTAGATTCCAAAATTTACGTTTATCCTCCATCAAGACGAATAGCTGTGATGGAGAGATTTGTAAGGTAACATTGTGTTACCCCTAGATCGATCAGTTCCTAACATGCTCCTCCGTGCTTTGGCACAAATCGACATGACAAAATTATATGCTGAATACATTGCGGAAGACTTTGACATGAGGGATTATCATCCCACAGAAGCACAATGTATTAGGGACTCACGACAGGAGAGCCAACATACACTGATGAAGGAAAAAAGGGTCCTGCATGTCCTTAGCAAAATAGGAGATGATGAACCCATTATAACAGGTTCTCTAACAAATGATGTTCCCCCTCCTAACGATGGTGAGGAGGTAGGGTATCAGAACCTATGCTCAACGATACATAACACTGGTTCTGATCCCCATGAATGCCAATTGTTCATAGAGGGAACAACAACTCATGATAAGGACGGGCACTTAGATCGTCATCACGATCGAGGCCGTAGTAGCTGAAGAGAAGGTAAGAAGCATCGTCATGGCGATGGTTCTCCTTCCTCTTCTCCTTCATCTCAGCACTCACCCTCTCCTTCCACATTTGGGTGCAACCATCATGAACATCATGGTAAGGATAGAGGTAGACAAAACGAGAGACCTCGATGAGAGAGTCGAGAGAGAGGACAAGGGCACGAATGAAGGGAAAGTAGAGAACAATGTAAACATCATAGGCATCATAAAAGAGATGATCATGACGAGCCCCTACTTGCAACCCAAAGTATGCTTGACATAATGGAGGCTATAAGAATTCCAACAAGGCATCAAAAGGATAGTCGGATCAAGTGTTTAGACATGAACAATATCCCATGCTTTGAAGGGGGATACAACTCAGATCTGCAACATCATTTATAGGCATTCCACGATGCCTGCGCCTTGCAAAACATAGAAAATGAGTGGCAAAAACTGAAGTTATTTCCAAGGACACTCATCAAGGAAGCAAAGAGTTGGTACCGGTCCTTAGAGCTAGAAACCATCAGGAGGTGGAGTACGATGTTAGAACTCTTCAATGATAACTATCAAATGTACTCCAGAGTGTCTAATTTGCGTAAGCAGATCCAAGGATGGAAGCAAGGTACTCATGAACCTTTGGATGCTACCATGGGTCACTACTACGCATTATTACATCGTTGCTCGGGCCATGGATACACTCAATGGAATCAACTTTGCCACATCGTGGATGGGCTCAGACACGAGACTAGAAGAACACTTGAGACTTATGCCCAAGGGAGACTATCAGAACTTAGAGCCCATGAAGTACATCGCTTGTTGGAGAAAGTAGCAAAAGAAGAAGGTGAGCTATGCAAAAGGGAAAGTGTGGAAGAATACAACCGTGATCCCTCCCTTTGAAAGAAGGGAGTAAGATTTTGTGATGAGGAGGATGAGTCACCACTCAAAGAGTTGGTGAACCAAAAAACCTTGCTGATTCAAAAACTAACAACTGAAGTATTGGCTAAGGTAGGCCAATTGTGGGATTCCTTAGACTCAAGACTTGAAAGTTTCTTGAAAATCATAGAAGAGTCTAAGGAGGAATGAAGTAGTAACAAAGGTAAGACAAAGTAGAGAAATTCAAGCCCTACACATAACAAGGGTAAGGGGAAAATTACTATCTCCGATGAGGTTGTGAACACAGATGATGACAGTGGATGTGAGATCTGCCAATATGACCATCCTAAGGGATGTTGTCCAATCACCTCACATCTACAGGAGTCTGGGGTATATACACTTAACCCAAAACTCAACCAACGGAAAACACCCCAAAGGTTGCCTTATCCCTAAGGTAACCCAATGCAGTTTCACCAACCACTAACGTACTATCCAAGTGGAACTCCACCACAACCCATCGAGCAACATCAGCAGTGGCAATACCCACAGTCATGGGGGATGCCATCACCAATACAACAATACCCTTACCAGCAACCTGATCCTTATGGCTATTATGTGTAGTAGCCAGTTTCACCAAGTGACTCTATGGCTCACACAACTTCCCAATGTCACTACCAAGTTCGGGAGTACTTTAGGAGGACTCCTTCTCCTTTAGGAGACATTCCACACTCATTCCATCCTCCAACTCCATCCGCACCTCTTCCACTTGTAGTTCCCATACAACCTGCTCCAACAATGCAATGGAAACTCCCTACTCAATCGTAGCAACATAATGCTGCAAGAGATGTAAACATTCAACTTGCTGTTGGTTCTGACAACTGTAAAAAGAGAAGACCATTCTCAGAACCAAAAGCCCAGACAAGCTCTCACAACAAGTGGTTGAGTCCACAAACACTCCTCCACCAAATAAAACTTCGGAGCATCCTTCAGTCCAACAATAGAGCTGTACGCATATGGTTATGTTAACGCATACCGTAACTGACTGGATCAAGGTAGGCCACCTTCCCAGGAAGCTGTCTGATCCTGAGAGCCCCTTAATCTATCTACAAATTGCTAGGAACAAACCACATAAGGCTCTTCTTGACTCAGGTTCTGGAGTCAACTTAATTTCATGAGAAATGTATCAAGCCTGGAACCTACCCCAACAACTGGAGCTGGCTGACCAGTCCATCACCATTCCCTTGGGATTGGTGGAGGACATCATTACCACTGTGTGTGGGTGGTCCTGCCTAGTTGACTTCCTGGTGATTGAAGTTAACAGTAACAACGGGGGCTTCCCAATTATAATGGGAAGGCCATGGCTAAGTATAGTAGATGCGTACCTAGGGATTCATGATCTTTCCTTGCAGATATATAAGATAAACATATATGGAAAGATTAAGAAGAAGAAAGTTCTGTGCATCACATATAGTGACTTAAAGGGTGATGACATGGAAGAATGTTCAGCATCTCTTCCATGTAATCGGTATGACCAAGAAATATAAATTCAAGGTGCCTGTATGTAGCAACCACACCAGTAGTGGACACCCCATGGTTGAAAGCTACTAGAAAGAGAAACCTAATATGCATGGAACAAACTGAGGAGACAACTTATGCTAACAATGAAGACATAGACACATTAGAATATGAGCGTCGTTGACTTCCACCCCTTAATCTGAGAACATTAGCGGAGAGAAGTTGGGCACTTTTACAAAATTCAAATAGACGTTCATTATTTCAGATCTGTCCCTTGCAATTCAGTCATGGGGGAGATGGCCACCTATGCTAATCATTGGAGGCCCTAAGTTCTTTTTAGTTTTTTTGAAACATATTTGTTTTACACGTTTTTGTTTTACACATTTTTGTCTTACACGTTTTTGTTTTACAAGTTTTTGTCTTACACATTTTTGTTTTACAAATTTTTTTAACTTTTCTAGTTTTTTTTACAACATCGTAATAGTTTTCCATTTTATGTGTGTGTTTGTGTGTGTGTTAACCATCCTGTAAGTTTGTCACCCAATAAGTGTTCTTCATGATGGTATGAACTGTTTTCATATTGATTGCTAATGTTTGGTTTTTACCTTAAAGTTACGATGTTGATACTAAGGTATGTTCTTTTGATATGGCAGGCAATGAGTCCACTTCATCCATTCATTCACCAAAGTCTATGGTCTCTCTTGGCTTAGAAATGTACAATCCCTTTCTTAATAAGAACTCTAACGAATCGGTGATTGGGTACTTCTCAAACTAAGGAAGGACTCAAGGTTTGAAAAGGGTGTGACTTCAAGGGAACTTGATGCATTTGTGTTGGCCATTCTCTTGGGTGCTTGGATGTTTTCTTCTTGAGTTTTCTTGCCGTTTCGATGTTACCCAATTATCGGAAGCTGAGATAATAAAAATAAGAAGTCTTTGTATGGTGTGGTTCTCACACATAAAAATAAAAAAAAAGAAAAAAAATAAAAAAAAAAAGAGAAGAAAAGAAGTAAAGTGAGAATTCAAAGCACACCCATTAGACGAAATAACCCTTGGGCTACAAGCATTGGTTATGGAACGAGAAAATGTTCCCTCTAACTAAGGCCCTTCTCGCTTCCCCTTCTCTCCTCATTTGTTTCATCAAAATGGTGGTGGCTCTCTGGAGATGCATTCTTGTCATTCAAGTGGATGGTTTGACCAAATTCATTGATGTGAGGTCATTGGATGTGGTTGGTTTGAGGCTGGAGTTGGAATGAGATTTTCCAAGTCACATTAAACATGAAATCCACAAGGGGCTGTACACCACCTTGTTCTTGGGATTCCATTCCAGTCTCTTCTCTCCACCCTTCTCTCCATTGTTCACCTCATTGTCGGTTGTATCATTAGTGTATATTTTGGTAGATGCATTGTTTTCTTTTTGGTAAATTCTTATGGTTAAGACTTTAACTCTTGTTCCAACGGACATTCCCAGAGCCTATGGACTCTTTGAATGTGGGTTTGTCAGGGCATTAAGGGCATGAGCTTGCTTTGGGGAGGACCCACTAACATTCCTATTTGGTACCCCAGTTATATTCTTTCCCTTAACATTTTGCAATTAATTTTGTTTTGTTCATTTCCATCTTGACATCCACTTTATCGACGTTACTGTTGTCTCTTTTTATTCATCTTTCTTATTCCTTTTCTTTTCCATTCTCTTGCTACCAGAGGTTTGCGATTAGTCATGGGGGTACAGGGCCCAATTTTTTCAATTTTCTCCTAACCCCTACACCTTCAGTAGTCATCATTAATATATCTCTAGATCCATAATTAGCCATACCACAACCCAGCCAATGGACTTTCATTGCAGCAAGGTATCAACTACATTGAAATTCATTTACCCTTGCTAATATAAGACTATGTTGTGTGTGTAAATGGCGATCATGCAATAATAGACCAGATCTGGAGGGAGCACTTAGAATGGAGTAGTGTTGAAGCAGCTTGGCAAGGAACTAGATCGATGATGCACTTACGGATGGACAACGAAAGGCGCAATCTTGGCGTTGGCAACAGCAACACTTCTTCTCTCTTCTCTCTTCTCTTTTCTCTTAGCTGCCAAATGAGGCCTGATGTCAATGTAATAAGGTGTTCACCCTTGTTGTCATGAACACTAGTTTTGTTGTGTCTTGTAATGATGATCCATTCACATGTCATCCCATTAGTTTCCTTTGAGTCAATAATCCCATACCTTCCCAATATTATTGTAAGGAACTCGAGAAGGAGTTTTCATTTAGTCATGGGGGTATGATGGGACGCAATATCGCATGGGTCATGATATCATGATATCACGGTCGTCGCGATATCGCATCCCTAGCGATATCGCGTCTTCCCCTATGATATTGTGTATGTGATATCACGGTGTGTCGTCATATCTATAAATAAGAGGTGGATCTCCCTTGTTTCATCATCCTAAGGTAGACAGTAGGGAAACTCTGGCATATTGATCACTCCAGAGATAGAATATTTTCCATGTGCCTACAGTAGGAGTCCCAAAGTGAACAGATCTTTATTCGAGTAGACATTGTACCTGAACACAAGTTTGTGTATGGCAATAAAGATGAGCTTTTTGGATAAACCTTGTAGTACATGGAATAGGCTAATTAGGATTTTATTATGGTTATTTCTTATCTGTTATTTACTATTTTATCTCTCTCACCCTTCTCTCCTAGTTAACTTCCTCTGTATGACCACTTCGAGCACGTGCGTTACGCTTGGTGATCCCAATAATGATTAGTGTTTGGTAGCCAAGGTTGCATCGGTTCAGGGTGTGTACGGTAAGTGGGAACGGATGCTGACGCTAGGTTAATTTAGACTTAGTTCATTAGCTAGAGTTAGTAATTAGTCTTCTCACCCCTTCACCTTATTAGCATACGAGACATAAAACATAAAAACTATAAAAATCATATACCTCAGACTTACTTAACCATACACCGTGACAACTACAAGTAAGTTTGGGAAGACAACGAATGATTAACCCTAAGTGTTCCATAGGGCGTGTAGGCACTTAGTCTGTGGAGTTCAACTGGATCACACGTGCTATGCTCATATTCATATGGTTGAGTGTAGGGGTATCTTGCCACTCATCACTTTTCTTATATCTCTATTATCATCATTTTCTCATTCTCTCCATTCTCTTCTAGTTGCCTACTAGTTATTCTTTGCTACCATGTACTTGTTGCTACCTAGTGCTACTCTCTAGGAATTGCTACTACTATTGTTCTTGTTTGGGAGTTACTACTACTACTTGCTACTGCTACCTACTAAACATCATTGTGTAGCTATTGACTTCAATAAATTTCTTGTCTTCTTGTTATAATTCTATTATTTTATGATATCTATGTAACACCTTACCCTACTTCTCCTTGCTAAGACGGATTAATTCCTAGGAGCGCTAGTATAATATAATAAAAGTGTGAAAAATTGGAAGCTAATAATGCATAAACTACTTTATACATATATGTAAATATTATGGAAGATTAAAAACTACACAAAAACCCTTGTTAAAGTAAATACTAATCATACATTTTATTTTATGTCTCTACATAAACCAAAAATCTATACTACTCTCACATGATGCATAAACATAAACATCGTTATATACATAAGAGTAGAGTTAAGGTCATACAAATATAAATAGTCAACAATACTGTACAAGGAAATATATATCAACCAATCCCCAAAGATTTCCCTCTCCTCTACTCCCTTTCAATGCTTACCTATAGCCCTACAACTTCCATATATAACTAAATAAAGTCGGTATAAAATAGAGTGAGAAGACTTTACACTTCCCCTACTAGATGGTCAGCAAGTGCTCTGTTGGTGGAGAAGAATGGGCTACAAGGCAACCTACATCAACTATCAGTCTTGTGCATACTCAAGCAACACATGTACATACCATATCACACATAACACTAGCACAATCATTACTAGGAGAATACATAGTTATCATAAAATTACAGATATAATCACTATTAGACATAATCAATCATATATCCCTTACACCACTCCACACGCATCTCCACTATCATGCTCATGCCATCATACCCACTCCATACCATCAAGCAACACATGGACTGCATGATCATTCATCAATCATAAGATATAGTATCAGTGTTATAACTCACAAATCAATACTATCATACACACAACCCATGTGGTTGCTAGCATATCTACACTTAGTGTAGCATGTGAAATGTTGTCATGAGTACTCATAATTAATTACTTGCTTGTAGGCCTTTTATTATTCTTTTATTTACCCAACTGGTGCTGGGGTCCGTTAACCTATGACTTGTAACTACTAGTGTTCTAGAGGACTGGCTATAGAAATGAACACACCTACACTTTTCCACTCTCAAGATGAGACTTGAGATAGGAGCCTCACTAATGCATCATAGTGCAAGTCAATCCAAAACTACCTCTAGGGTGCCTCATCACCAACCGATCCACACACTTATACATGCACTACCCACCAATGACTACTACAAGTGTCATTGTGAAGACATGTACAACTCTAAGCTAGCTTAAGCCAACACATGTTTCAAGCACAAAACAACTAAAACAAACATAACATGACTACATACATCCACACCTAACAACCACATTTATTTCATGAAAAAAATACCACAACTTTGCCACATCACTTATCTAACACATCACATAGGGCTAGTGTACATAATCATTTTAATTAAGTATGTAAAGATATCATAATCATAACATAAAGGCTAAAGCATCATAACATATAAAACACAATCATAACAAAGTAACTCATTCTTGATAAGCCACTGAGACCACACACTTAATATATAAACCATAATCATACAACCATATCCAATGTGTTTGGAAGGAATGTAATACTCTCCCCTCCTTGAGAATCTTCATCCTAGAAGATCTTAGGTTGAGATACATGTCTATCAATCTTCATCTCCCAGGTAGCCCCTAAAGCTCCATGTCTATTTGACAAAACCTTGACCATAGACATAACTTTACTGTATAACTATCATACAATGCAATCAAAAATCTCTACTGGCTACTTTTCATAATTGATATTAGATTGTAGTTGTCACAGCCTAATAATTTTCAAGGTTTAGTTACTTAATTTAATGCATATGATTGATTTAATGAATTAGTTTTAATATTCTTGGTGAAAACATAGGATTACATTACTATCATTACTGTTATTAATGTTGTTCTTGTTATGTTCCTAGTTTTCTACATAAGTGAATACAATTCACTTAATAAGATGTTTTGTTAAAGTTTTGTATCCTTTATTCTAATATTGTTAGAGCTTAGTTATAGAGTTGCTTTATATTTTATGATTAAATGTTAAAATCCAATTACCCCATGAAGTGTTTCTTTTGTCAATTATGCACCTTTTTTATATTATTATGTACATATGCTTATATAATATTATGTTCATGGATTAATTATGGACCCTAAACCTATGTAGACCATATCCCTCATTATCGTTTATCATCAAATTAGGATTTGAACTTTATTTTTAATTATAATTATATATTGTATAAATATGATTTGTTAAGGAAGTACTTTAGGATGATGTCCTACCTAAAATTTGACCTTACCAATGTGTCCAAAATGTTCAAAAATGTAGATTTTGATCCTTGGTTCACTAGAATCATAATTACAATTTTCAAGATATCACATTTTCTAGTTTGTTAAAATATCATTAAAAAAATTTGGCATTTGAATTGGATGACCATGAAAAATCATGCTTAGATGAGATTTTAGTGTATGATTTAGTAGAGCACTTATGTGTGCCTTGAGCAATTATATGCTAAGGCATTAAAAGACTAATAAAAATTATGAATAAAATTACAAAAACTATTTTAAAAAGATAAAAATAAAAATTTAAATAAAAATAAAAAATCCATTAGTAAACACTATCATATGTTAGGTATACAAAAAAGCATATTTATTTAACATACATACATGTGCATCATATGTATATTATCCATGTTACTTTTTCCGTTGGCTTCGCATTTTCTTCACCTTCTCATTCACCGTTGGGTTTTTGCCACTATTTTCTCATCCTCTGTTTCGCCATCATCACTTTACAAACCAATGTACTATCACATTTTTCTATAAAGATGTTCTTTACTCTTTCTTCTTTGTTTTGAAGCCAATTTTAGCCCAATTTCTTTTGTTTTTTCCCTTATAAATAAGTAGTGGTCCTAGATATATCTTATAATAGTTTGAATAAGGGTTTTGGGTGTAGTAGGCCAAGCAAGGCAAACACTAATTGAGGGCATTAGGCAAGAAAGGAAGACATTAAAAAAATTCTAGAAGCCCTACCAACGCAAGCAAGGAAGTTTATTTTATTTTATTTTCACAAGGCTTTCCATATTGTTATGAATTTTCTATCTCTCATCTTTGCTTTCTTCTTTTCTTTTATTCTTCTACAATTTTAATTAATATGTTGAAATGTAGCTGGATTTTTGTAATTTTGGTATTTTTTTGAAAAACAATATTTTAATCATGTTCATACCCTTTTTTGTCTTTTGATGATTTTTGGAAATTGTGGATAGTATGCCTAACTTGTCTTTGGATATTTTATGAATATTTAAAATCTACTTATGACATAGATATGATTCTGCTAGAATTTTGTGGAATTTGAGCTTTTATGAATTTTTGGCCATTTTGGACACCTTTTGGACCTTTGGAATAAAATAATAATATTTGTATGGCCAATTTTGCTTAGTTGGTAGTGGAATCTTTTGGATCCTTCCATCTACATGTAGTAGTGGAGTGTTCTTTAGTGGGATCCACCCCACAAGAATAAGGATTGTTGGATGGATTTCTTACCCTGGGTTTTAATTCGTAAGTTTATGTGAAGCTATGGATTTAGCCAAGACCATGGTACTAAGTAGTTGAGTCTAGTGGTGTCTGGTGAGGCATAGTCAAGACCTATCCTTCTAATTATATGTGTGCCTTGGTCATTAAGGATGTTAGTAGTGAGGCTATAGCCAAGACCTGACCATGAGCAACTTCTTTGGGATCACAAGGCTAATTTGATGATAGTAGTGAGGTTATTTCAAGAGCTATTGGTTAGCCCTTTTAGTAATGAGGATAACCAAGACCTAGCATTTGGAGATGCCTTATTGAAATATACCTTTTTTAATTTTGCTAAATAATTTATGATATCCTTGGACATGAAAGGAATAAATAATTAAAATATACATATTTTCTTTGGATATTGGATTTTATTTAAATTTTAGGAAAATTTGTGACATTTCTAGACCTTGCAACTGTTGAGGCCAACCTCACCCATGCTAGGCATAGGGCCTTGTTTGAACGAGTTTAATATAAAAAAATATATAAAATAAAAATATAAAATATAAAATTTAAAAATAGAACGCCATGAGCTTGCACATGGCCATTGTCCATGTGCTGGTGGGCTTTGTTGGCTCGTAAAAAAATAGATTTTAAAAGAAAAATAAATTAATACAGAATAAATCATGAGCAATAGGATTGTGCTAAAGACAACGTCACCCCCCCAAAAAAAGTAAAAGGAATGAGCACCGAACAATGTGCATGGTAGAAAAATAAAATATAAACTTAAGGCTTATTTTCTGGTGTTTGGTTTTTTAGGTGGCTCGTGTTGCAGTTGACGTGGAATAGGTGGCCAGCGGTTTAGGGTTAGGGTTTTCTCGCAGCGCCGCTATAAAAGGGAGAGCAGGGTTTGTGGACAGATAGATGGGAAGGAGGCCTGAGACAATTGAAGAGGGTGCTGGCTCTGAAATTTGGTTTCGATATTCTATTGCATTGAAGCTCTCTGCTGTGCATAGAGCTTTGGATTCTTTTGAGAGCCGGTTTTCTATTTTTTTCTGCGCACACATGCGTGCATTTTTGTTCGCATGTTATTCTTAACCGTTTTGGTGATCTGCATCTTTTCTGATTTGCAAGAGTTCTAAGGCGTTCCAAATTGTTATTTTTGCAACCAATGCATTAATTTGATTGATTGGAACTCTGCTACGTTTTGTGTGTCTGTGTTGTGTCGGGATTTATGCCAGTTCTCATCATCAAGTGTCTACCGAGTTCGAAGATTTTTCCTATGCCGATCGTGTTTTGTAGGAAGGGATAGGGTTTTCTGAAATATTCATTTCTTGGTTTATAATTTTTCATCCTTTCAGGGTCTCTGGCAGCACACTTTATTTATATGCATTATTATTGTTCATCATTTATATGCATTATTATTGTTCATCATGTTACCGTAAGTACTTTACAAACTATAAAACATTTCAGTCACAGTTGTCTTGTGCAAATCAAAGTCGTCTTACCTTATATCTTATAGAATAGAGCGGGTGGGTGATTCTATCAAGTAATGTCATTTATGTTTTGCTAAGAAAAACTGCATTTGTTTTGCTTCACAAACATTTCGTGGGGCCTTAGGCTTTTTCTCTTTGAATTGGCGACGGTGGCTGAATCTTCCTTCTGTTTAGAGCACCAAATAAATTTTAATTTTAATTTGAATTTTACTTCTTTTTTCATTTATTTTATTCGAAAACCACACAAATATTTAATTTTGATTTTTAATTATTCTACTATGTTTTTCAAGATTTAATAGAATTTTCATAAAATCAAATCTAAGTTTTTTTTAATATTTTGCTTAAAATATTATGATTATTATTATTGTCACATGGCCCTTTCCAGCTGAGACTATTCCCAGGTTTCCGTACCCATACGGGAGGTGCCCTAGGCGATAGTCTCCTAAAACGAGTTTTCACAGGTGTTCACGTGTCCAAAATTTACGCATCAACACCTTTTTGGCGTTAGAAGGAGGGTAGTTTCCCAACCTTTTCTTTATTTTCCTTTTATGTTTCTTTTTTTCTTTAAAAAAAAAATTATCATTTCTTATTACTGTCTACCCTGTTAAAATAGGATCTTGTCTACATCCAGATGAAAGACAAAGCTTTGTTGACCTATTACATGAATTTAATGATGTTTTAGCTTGGACGTACAAAGACCTTAGGACTTTCAATCCACTAGTGATGACACATACCATTCCCCTTAGGTCAGAAACAAAACCATTCAGGCAAAATCTTAGACCTGTAAATCCAAAGATTGAAATCCTTATGAAAGCAGAAATTGATAAACTTCTAGAATCCAAAATAATTTATCCAGTAAGACATTCCTGTTGGATCTCAAACTTAGTACCCATTAGGAAACGAACTGGTGAGTTAAGGTTATGCATTGATTTTCGTAACCTTAATACTTCTTGCATCAAGGATAATTATCCACTCCCTCTTATGGAGGAGTTATTGCAAATTGTGAATGGTGCTCAAATGTATTCCTTTTTGGATGGGTATTCAGGATATAACCAAATTTTAGTGAATAAGAAGGACCAATATAAGATAGCTTTTACAACAAAGTGGGGAACCTTTCAATTCGCTAAAATGCCATTTGGCCTTATAAATGCTGGCTCTACCTTCCAAAGAGCTATGGACAAAACTTTTGAGGGGCTAATTAGAAAGTGTATTATTATCTACCTTGACGACTTAACTGTTTTCTCTAAAGATAGAGGTATGCACCTTAGAGACCTTAGGAATGTTTTTATGAGATGTAGACAATTTGGCATCACCTTGAATGCAAAGAAATCCATCTTTGGTGTTCAAAGTGGTAAATTTCTAGGTCATATAGTGACCAAAGAGGGGATTGCGATTGATCCTGAGCGAGTAAATGCAATTTTAGAAGTACCTTACCCTTTATCCAAGACTGATCTAAGGGCTTTCTTTGGTAAGATTAATTTTGTTAGACGATTTATCCCAATTTATGCTGAATTAGTTAGACCATTGAATGACATGCTTAAGAAAGATAGTAATATGCATTGGACAAATGATAGAAAGAATGCGTTTCTTGCTATTAAAGAAGCAATAATTGATGCACCTATCCTAGCTTCTCCTTGGTATGAAAATGATTTCTACTTATATGCCTTTTCTAGCGATGTTACAGCTGCTGCTATCTTAACCCAAGACATAAATGATCAAGGTGAAAGACCCATAGCTTTCATGTCTGCACCTTTAAAGGATGCCGAATTAAGATACTCACCCGTAGAGAAGCAATTGTATGCTGTGATAAAAGCCTTGAAGAAATTCCGCTACTACTTGTTAAACTCAAAAGTCTTCGTCATTGTCCCTGATCCAACCACCATCGCTTTAGCCAAATTACAAGATCCTAGTGAGAAACGCGCTAAGTGGGTTATGAAGCTTCAAGAATTTGATATTCAATGGAAGGTAGCAAAGTTAGTTAGAGGGACTGGTCTTGCTAAATTAATAGCTAAAGCTTCAACCTCGGAAAATTGTGATGCATCCATAGATAAAGAATCAATTCCTCTTCATATATTATCCATCAATGAAGAAAATGATATCCCATTTGCTCCCAATCGGTTGTATGATCCATGGTATGGGGATATCAAGTTTTATTTAACCTTCCATCGTTGTCCCTCAGATTTACCTAGATATAAAAGAAAGCTCTTAATATCAAAATGTTCTAAATTCGCTCTAATAAGTGGTGAATTATTTAGAAAGAACTTCCAAGGGATATACCTTAAGTGTTTGAACCAAGAGCAAGCTAACAATGCTGTAAAACAACTTCACAATGAAGGACATATAGGATACCGCTCATTAGTTCATAAAATTGTGAGAGCTGGTTATTATTGGCCTACTATGATTAATGATGCTTATAACCTAGTTAAGACGTGTGTCCAATGCCAGATATTTAAAGGTAAAGAATCCAAGAGTTCGGCCCCATTACAACCTATAATAGAAACAAGACCATTTGCCCAATGGGCCTTAGATTTTATTGGAGTGATCAATCCTTTATCTACCACCCTACATAAGTTCATTTTGACAGCCACTGATTATTGCACACGTTGGTTAGAGGCGAGAGCAACCAAAACTGCATCATCTCGTGAGGTCATTCTCTTCTTAGAAAATGATATAATCTCCAGATATGGTTACCCTTATGCTTTAGTAGTTGATAATGGGCCTGCCTTCATTTCCATAGAGGTTAGAAATTGGGCTAGAGACCATAACATCATTGTCAAGGCAGTAACCGAATATTACCCACAAGGTAATGGTTTGGCTGAGTCTTCCAACAAAATTATATTAGATGGGATTAAAAAGTTGGTAGCCCAAAATCCA
>MNCI01005871.1:310106-360660 GCA_015680685.1 Gnetum montanum
AGAACGCCATGAGCTTGCACATGGCCATTGTCCATGTGCTGGTGGGCTTTGTTGGCCCGTAAAAAAATAGATTTTAAAAGAAAAATAAATTAATACAGAACAAATCATGAGCAATAGGATTGCGCTAAAGAGAACGTCACCCCAAAAAAAAAAAATAAAAGGAATGAGGACTAAACAATGTGCATGGTAGAAAAATAAAATATAAACTTAAGGCTTATTTTCTGGTGTTTGGTTTTTTAGGTGGCTCGCGTTGCAGTTGACGTGGAACAGGTGGCCAGCGGTTTAGGGTTAGGGTTTTCTCGCAGCGCCGCTATAAAAGGGAGAGCAGGGGTTGTGGATAGACAAATGGGAAGGAGGCCTGAGATGGGAAGGAGGCCTGAAATGGGAAGGATGCTTGAGACGGGAAGGAGGCCTGAGACGATTGAAGAGGGCGCTGGCTCTAAAATTTGGTTCTGATATTCTGTTGCATTGAAGCTCTCTGCTGTGCATAGAGCTTCGGATTCTTTTGAGAGTCGGTTTTCTATTTTTTTCTGTGCACGCATGCGTGCATTTTTGTTTGCATGTTATTCTTAACCGTTTTGGTGATCTGCATCTTTTCTGATTTGCAAGAGTTCTAAGGCGTTCCAAATTGTTATTTTTGCAACCAATGCATTAATTTGATTGATTGGAACTCTGCTACGTTTTGTGTGTCTATGTTGTGTCGGGATTTACGCCAATTCTCATCATCAAGTGTCTATCGAGTTTGAAGATTTTTCCTATGCCGATCGTGTTTTGTAGGAAGGGATAGGGTTTTCTGAAATATTCGTTTCTTGGTTTATAAGTTTTCATCCTTTCAAGGTCTCTAGTAGCACACTTTATTTATATGCATTATTATTGTTCATCATTTATATGCATTATTATTATTCATCATGTTACTGTAAGTACTTTACGAACTATAAAACATTTCAGTCGCAGTTGTCCTGTGCAAATCAAAGCCGTCTTACCTTATACCTTATAGAATAGAGCGGGTGGGTGATTCTATCGAGTAATGTCGTTTATGTTTTGCTAAGAAAAACTGCATTTGTTTTGCTTCACAAACATTTCATGGGGCCTTAGGCTTTTTCTCTTTGGATTGGCGACGGTGGCTGAATCTTCCTTCTGTTTAGAGCACCAAATAAATTTTAATTTTAATTTGAATTTTACTTCTTTTGTCATTTATTTTATTCGAAAACCACACAAATATTTAATTTTGATTTTTAATTATTTTACTATGTTTTTCAAGATTTAATAGAATTTTCATAAAATCAAATTTAATTTTTTTTTAATATTTTGCTTAAAATATTATGATTATTATTATTGTCACATGGCCCTTTCCAGCTGAGACTATTCCCGGGTTTCCGTACCCATACGGGAGGTGCCCTAGGCGATAGTCTCCTAAAACGAGTTTTCACAGGTGTTCGCGTGTCCAAAATTTACGCATCAACAGCAACCTTTTTGCATATTTTATTGGAAGCCCTTACTAAGCCCATATGTTGATACTTTTGGCTTATAGCCTTTATGATCCATGAAGAGGAAAATAAAATAATTATTCTTATTTGAGGGGTTGTGACTCCTACATTTTGATGCAAAGCACCCAGAGTAGCCATAGCAACATAAAAAGAGGAACATAGGATAAAAGATGGACCAATTCTGTATAACATGGATCCTCTCAACTTGAAAATTAATTTATGTATATTTTTTCCAATTCTTGGATATTTGAACCATGTACTTATTATTGTGAATAAATAATAAAGTATGATAGATATGAATTTTTCATCTGTGCCATTTGGACTGTGAGGTTACAAGGAACATTTTTCATTTTGGCCCATGCTATATGCTCAGGAAAACTTAATATTAATTATTTTATATTAATATTTTATTTAATTAATAACTTAATTTTTATTAATTAATTAGTAGATTTTAAAATTAAATATCTTTAATTCTAGGTGTCCGGTTAAGACGAAACAAGTGCCATTGGGATCATTATTCTGTGTACTATTTTATATTGCAATTAGCGAAATTTTAGGCATCTATATTTTTGTGGCTACCCATATCTCTCTTTTCACTAAATAAATTATATTTAATTATTTATGCAAGTATTATAAAATTTTGCTACACTATATTGATGTATTATATTTATGTTCCTAATTAACAATTTTTATTCAATTTACTACTTCCTTTTAAATTAGTAAGTCAAGGTTAAATCTGGATCCTTGGGGTTTCATAGCATCTATATTAGTTATTTATAAAATCTTATAGATAATTAATAAGGATGTTATAGTAGCTGTATTCCTGAATGATCAATCACATAATTTTCATTAGGTATATAATGTCATAGCATAGATACATAGAACACATCATGTAAATGTGCTAACTAAGGAGCCAATGCTATTTGATGGGCCACTCTCCCAATCCTCTGTAGCACATCAAAAGGATCAATGTACTTTGGAGCCAGTTTTCCATTTTAGCTAAATCATGTAATATCCTTCAAAGAAAAAACACAAAGAAATACATGATCCTTGATTGTAAACTCTAGTGGTCTTTTGTGTCAATTGGCATATGCTGCCTGCCTATCCTATGCAACCCTTAATTTGTCTCAAATCTCTCAAACTTGTTCACTGTTCTATCTTAACAAATATGTGCTCACCTATTGGCAATCTTATATGGTATCCCAACATAAAGGTGTTCTTCATTGCTTGCCATATAAAATCTCATATGGTGCTACTTACAAACTCTCTTGATAGCTACTATTATATGCAAATTCAGCCAATGGTAGCATCTGATCCTAGCCATCTCTATACTGCAAAGCATAGGCTCTCAACATGTCCTTGAGAATCTAATTCAGCCACTAAGTCTAATCATTATTTTGTGAATGATATGCCAAACTCATATTTAGTCTTCTACCCATCTCCTTCTAAAATTCCTGCTAAAAATTTGATCTGAATCGATAATGTTTATCACCAATAATCTATCGTGGCACACCATGCAACTGCACTATCTCTATAAGAAAGAGATGTGCAGTCTCTACTACACTCATTCATGCTTGTGTCAATGGGCAAGAAAATGAGCAAACATTATCAACAAGTCAATAACTACTAATATAGCATCATGACCATTGTAAGCCCACGAAAGACTAACAATGAAATCGATACTAGTGGTATCTTATTTCCACTAAGGAGTATCGTGGGAATGCAAATATGTTCCAAGCCTTTGATGTTTTATTTTCACTTGCTAACAAATTAAACATCGAGAGACATACTCTCCTACATTCCTCTTTATACTAGGCCACCAATATATCCATCATAAACCTTGGTATATCTTTAAAATATTAGAGCTTTTAGAACACATACTTGACCATCCCTACATAACACACCATGACTATTCACAAAGAATGGTTCATCACAAGTGATTTGCTACCTCAATTCTTGACACCATGGATCATGTCATTATTGTTATCAAATCTACTCTTGTAGTTTTGATTGGATTGTCAAGATATTAAGCTTACTAGCTACCCTACTTAATGCATCAACTACTTTAGTAGTCTTTCTAGGCTTGTATTTAATAGTAAATCCAAAGTCAGCAAGAAACTTCATCCATCTACACTGTCATAGTTTTAACTACAGCTGAATCATGAGATATGAGAGGCTCTTATGGTCAGTCCAAATAATAAATTAATCCCCATATAGATAATGCCACAAAATCTTCAGTGCAAATATCATAGCATCTAACTCTAGATCATGCATGAAATATTTGGTTTCATGTGGCTTCAATTGATGAGATGTATAAGCCACAACCTGTCCATCTTGCATCAATGCACAATCAAATTCATCCCCTGAAGCATTAGTGTTAACTTCATATGGGCATCTAGGTGTACAAGATACTAACATTAGAGTAGTCACCAATCTATGCTTCAACTCCTCAAATGCAACCTCATAAGCTAAGCTCCAAACAAAGCTAGTCTACTTTCTCAAAAATTGAGTCAAAGGAGATGTTATGAGAGAAAAATGTTTCAAAAGCCTATGGTAATAACATACTAATTCATGAACAACCTAATAACCTATGGCACAAGCTAATCACAAACAACTACACTCTTTGCAAGATCCATAGAGATACAAACTCCTAATATAAAATGCCCTAAGAATTAAGTCTATGATTGCCAAAATGAATAATTGGGAAGCTTAGTGTATAGTGTGTAGTTGGTACTCCCTTAGTTTCTATAATACCATCCATAAAAGCTCTACATGAAATTTCTATTCAAGAGAATATACTAAGATATTATATATGAATATAATCATAAACTGATATAGGAATGGTTTCATCACACTATTCATGTGGAGCATGAAAAATGTTGGTGCATTCATCAATCTAAATGGAAGCACTAGAAACTCATAATGATCATATCAAGTTCTGAATGTTGGCTTTGACACATCTTTCTCCCGAACTTGCACTTAATGATATGTTGACTTAAGATCAATCTTTGAAAATACATATGCTCCCCAAAGTTGATCAAAAACGTCATTAATACATGGTAGAGGATATTTGTTTTTCATAGTAACCTAGTTTAACTATTTGTAATCTATGCACAGCTGCAAAGTCCCATCCTATGTTTTAACTAATAACATTGATGCATCCAATGGTGATACACTAGGCTGAATGGGGCCTTTGTCCAACAATTCCTATAGTTGGATCCTTAGTTCTAATAACTCTATAGTAGAAATCTTGTGTGGGGCCTTTGGAATAGGCTCTATACTAGGTTTAAGTTTGATTTCAAATTCAATCTCTCACCTTGGTTGAAAATTGAGTAATTCTAACTAGAACACATTAGGAAATTCTTTAACCATGGTGATTTGATCTATCTTCACCATGTCTATTTTATATACTATGGCCACAAAGCATCCATGCCCCCTTTTGAAGCATTCTAGAGTATAACTGAGAGGAGATCAAATTAAGGCGCATAGATCTTAGATGAGTTTGTACCTCAATGAAAGCACCATTAGTTGACTATAACCTTAGGAGATTTTGTGGATAGTCAAAACTTGCATTGAACTGCTATAGTCAATCCATCCCCAAAATTATATAATATATCACAAGATCTATAACATTCAAATCTCTAACCCATTGCTCACTCTTCAATTCTATTGGCACACCTATACACACCTAATCAACTCAAGTTTCTTGATTCCTAGTCGAAGATACTATTAATCTAGGAGAAAGAGAATGATATACAAGAGCTACATGATGTGCAATAGTAGAATATATGAAAGAATGTCTAGCACCTAGGTCAAATAAAATCAATACATCAAAGCCCAAAATCAATACATCCAGAAGCTGGTTTGTTAAGGTGTACACCTATCTAGAAGCTGGTCCTCTGGTCCACTCCTAGCTGAGCAATAGTTGTGTCATGTCCACCCTAAACTGGGGGTCACTATCCTTGGTCCCTACATCCTTCACTACTACCAATCTACTTTAGGTACTTCCTAGCATGATGTCCTAGCTACCCACAGGTAAAATAATTTTGGTAATCCCCTACAGATGACCAGGCTATTCACATCTATAATAAATAATAGATCTGTCACCAGCTCCAATTGTAGGACCACGAGATGGTGTTGGGTTATCACCTCCATTTTCATGATCCTACTTAGAGGGGTAGGCCTACCTCATGATGTCGATCCTCTCTTCTACCCCTATTGCCTCTCTCTATGAGCTACATCCTCCTACTAGCAACTCTCTAAATCCATATCAACTTCTCTAGCCTCATCATAGGATGTCAATCTAAGGGGCAATATGTGGTCCTTTAAATATGGCTTCAAACCTCCAACAAATCTGTTTGCCTAGGCCCGAGCATCTATATTCTTTCAGGGTACATAGTTGCTAAGCTTAGAGAAATAAGCTTCATACTGTGCCATAGACCAATTACCTTGATACAAATAGTAGAAATTGGAGTTATCTTCTAAATGATAAATTTCATGCTTAAAACTCTTACTTCCATTTTAGTAAATAAAAGCCATTACATCACCTTGCCATTTTCTCCAATAAAAAAGGATTTAATCATACACTGGGCTTCTTTTCTTCCTCTCCTGATTTTAGATTTCTTTTTACAATTTTTTCATGTTAGGAAGACTATTTTTTTATTATGATTTTGAATAGCTACATAAAAAATTTTGAAGAAGTGTATTTTCATCCCTAGATTTGGAATTTTTAAAATCCTTTAATTATTTTCTTACAGGCTTGATCTAGGGGATTCTTATTCTTTTATTAAGTAGAAATACCACTAGTTTGTTTCCATTTTAAACATCTTGTTTCAATCCTATTTTTTATATTTATAATTGTAACATTAAACCTATCTTTTATAAATTTCATTATCTAAGTGAAGTATTAATTCTAGGTAAGCATCGTGTATAGTGAAAGGCTTTTTAATGCTTAATTATCAGTTCTATTTCATCATTATCTATGTATTTATTGAAATTACATTCTGTATATCAAAGAATAAGTATATAATAAAATAAACCAATATCATTTCAAACAATAGGATGTTATGGAATTTTTGTGTTAAAGATAAAAAGAGAAAAAACAAGCTAAGAAAAGTTCTTAAGCTTTTTGTGCTCTACCAATAATTTTAATTTAATTTTCATTATGCATGATATTGAGTATATATCATATTTTATGCATTATCTTTGATTTTTAGAAAGGAATTGTATACATACTAAGTTGATGAAGACCCAAAGATGAATCATACCTCCAAGTCTTGCAATTGTCCTAATGTTAAAACTTAAAAAAAATCCAAAAGAAAGCAAAGCAAAGAATGACAAATATATTATTAATAACTTCCAAGGAATAAGAAATATCGAACCTATTTTTCATGGTATTTTAAGAGACTGAGATGTTTGACATTGGTAGATCTTTCATCCAAATAAAGAAACAGGTGTGGAAAAACTCTAGCATCATTTTTTAGAATTTTTTAAAAGTTATAATGTTGAACACATGTTGAAATTTCTTCTAACATAGAAAAGAGTTTATGACATTTTGTCATGTTTGTACTTTAATATGAATTTTCTCATTGAACATGGTGTCAAATCATCAATTCATTCATGAATAAGTTGTTTATTTAGTTGGTTGGGGCTTAATGTTATGTCCAACATCATTAAGAGACCTTAAGTCTAGTTTTCTTTCAATTGTAAAACGTTTAATGATACTAATACTATAAAGATAGTTTTAATCTATTAGCTAACTATTAATGTGATGATTTCTTTTCTAATTTGGTTTGATAGTTAGTGTTAATCATAAGAATAGAAGAATTCAAGTGAGATTAATCATTAAAAAGGAAGAGGTAGGGTATTGAGAAATTTTGGGAGCATCCATCAAGAAAAATTTGAAACATTAGTTAAAGATACTTCAACTACCATGGAGAAAGACACATGGCATCAATGATTTTATTTCTAAAGAGAAAAAATTAAGAAGGAAAAGAAAGAAGAAAAAGCCTAAAAGTAAATGTCAAATGATGGAAGACTGAGGAGAAGGCATTCCTACTCTATTTTTTGAATCCAACAATGCTTTCTCATCCTACCTTTTATTATATCTCCATTATCATCATTTTTTTTATTCTATCCATTCTCTTCTAGTTTCCTACTAGCTATTATTTACTACCATGTACTTGTTGCTACCTAGTGCTACTCTCTAGGAATTGCAAGTGCTATTGTTCTTTCTTAAGAGTTACTACTACTACTTGCTATTGCTTCGAGTTATTGCTGTTGCTGCCTACTAGACATCATTGTGTAGCTATTAACTCTAATAAGTTTCTTGTCTTATCGTTATAATTCTATTATTTTATGTTATCTATGTAACACCCTGCCCTATTGCTCTTTGCTAGGATGGAGTGATGCCTAGGATTGCTAGTATAACACAATGGAAGCATGACAAACTGGAAGCTAATAATGCAGAAACTACTTTATACATATATATAAATATTATGGAAGATTAGAAACTACACAAAAACCCTTGCAAAAAAAAAGAAGACTATTCATACATTTTAGTTTATGAAACTACATGTCTCTACATAAACCAGAAATCTATACTACTGTCATAGTATGCATAAACATAAACATCATCATATACACAAGAGTACAATGAGGGTCATACAAACATAAAGAGTCCACAATATTGTACAAGGAAATATATATCAACCAATTCCCAAAGATTTTCGTCTCCTCTACTCTCTCTTAGTGCTTGCATGCATCCCTATAGCTTCCATATGTAACTAAATATAGTCAATATAAAACTAAGTGGAAAGCCTTTACACTTCCCCTATTAGATGATTAGCAAGTGCTGTGTTGGAGAAGAGGAATGGAGTACAAGGCAACCTACATCAACTGTCAGTTTTTTGCATACTCAAGCAACACATGTACATACCATATCACACATAATACTATCACAATCATTATTGAGAGAATACATGGCTATCATATAATTATAGATATAATCATTGTTAGGAATAATTAATCATATATCTATTACACCACTCCATACACATATCCACTATCATTCTCATGCCATCATACACGCTTCATACCATCAAGAAACGCATGGAATACATGGTCATTAATCAATAATAAGATATATTATCAACACTATGACTCACAAATCGATACCATCATTCACATAATCCTTGTCATTGCTAGCATATCTACACTTGGTGTAGCATGTGAAATAATGTCATGATTACTCATAATTAATTACCTTCCTACGCATCTTTTATTAGTATTTTATTTACCCAACCAGTGCTAGGGTTCATCAAATTGTGACCCAACCACTAGCCTTCTAGAGGACTAGCTATAGGGATGAACACATCTATGCTACGTACCAGATGTAAGGACAAACACACCTACACTCTTCCACGCTCAGGATGAGGCCTGAGATATGAGCTTTCCTAATGCATCGTAGCAGGGGTTAATCTACAACTACCTCTAGGGTGCCTCATCACCAACTGTTCCACAACCTTATACTAGCACCACAAGCCAATGACTGCTACGAGCATCATTGTGAAGACATGTACAACTCTAACCTAACTTAAACCAACATATGTCAGAAGCACAACACATCTAAAATAAACATAACATGACCACATACATCCACACCTAATAGTCACATTCCTTCCATGAAAACAATACCACAACTTGAAAAAAAATTGTGAACAAGAACCATACTTCTTAAACTACATATAGTTCCGTAAAAATGACTGCTATTGTAACCTCCAAGATGATATATGCCCAATAAGAAAACCAAGTCTACAATTAGTAATTACTTTTTGAGATGATCCTAACGATACTGATTTTACCTAAAATGGATTCCTCCATGTAAAGTTATGTGTGTTTGATATTTAATTAATAAAATAATTAAAAATAATATTTAACTATAGCCCATGAAAATTGAAACTCCTAAAAACTCCCATGTAGGAATAGGTCCATAAAATATAATATTCTAATTATGCTAGTCTCATCAACATCACATCAAACATTCCACAAGTCCACATCATGTTCTACATCACATATTTATTAATAAATAGTCTATAATCAAAACCATAAAATTTGGGAGAAATTTGCAAAACAATGCATCCAAACTTAATCCTTTTAGCTATCCACCCCACATTCCCATATAGAATGATCATATACATTAATCTAGCACAAAAAGATAGGGAAAGGGTAAAGACAACACACCAATTAAAATTATTACATCAGAAAGTTTAAAATAAGAATAAAACTCTTTGAAATTCAGCAAAACTTTGTTTCACACTAAATAAGTTTTGTACCCACATAGATACAACTGCCATAATCTTAGATCCAAGTTCAATGCAAAGGAAAATCCATCCATAAAGCTCAAAATTGAAGATAATATGGAAAAGCAAGAAGGAAGAAATCAAAACGAAAGAGGAATGAACTTAGGTTTTTGTTTCTATTATCATGAAAAAGAAAAAGAAAAATAAAAGTAGAAATCAAATTTCTATGAATACACAGTTATAGTGTTGATGGTGGTGGATAAGAAAAATATGTAATACTTTCTCAACAAAGTATGAAGCATACAAAGTTAAAAAAATACATTTTCTTGTCATCTTGTACATAAGATGTGAAAACCAGTTTTCACTTTTACCCTTGATGAGAGCAGTTACTCTAGTAGTTATTCTAATTATTAGAGTGGTTACTCAAGTAGTTATTGTAATTATTAGAGTGGTTACTCTAATTATTAGAGTAGTTGTTCCAAGCCTATAAATATAGTGCCCAGGCGCACAATTGAAATGAAGTCTTTTAGCAGTCAAGTAGTGAAACTCTTGTAGTATGTTTGGAAGTTAGAGTATTTTCCAAGTGCTTGCAATAGGAGGTATAAGTGTGGATGGATCTTTATTCAAGCATTGTGTACTTGAGCACACCTTGTGTATGGCAATAAACACGAGCTCTTTGATTCATCCTTGCAGCACTTGAGATTTGTTTTCTTACGCATTTTTTAATTTTATTTTCTTATGCATTTATTTTATCTTATTTTATTTTATGCACTTTACATTTCTATTATTAGCACAACAATTCATTTTGATAAATTAAGAAAATTGTTAAATTACACAAGCATGATCACTTCAAGCATGCGTGTAATGCTTAGTAACCCAGTAACAATTAGCATTTGGTAATCTCAGCAGTGTTGCACTGGTTCAGGATGTGTATGGTAAGTGGGAATGGATGCTGGTGTTAGGATTAGTTAGAACTTAGTTAATGAATAGTTAAGTTAAGTTAGTCACTTAGTTATCTCTCTCCTTCCCTACTAGTGCAGGACATAAAAACATAAAAGCTATAAAAATCATATGCCTCAAGCTTACTTAACCATACAATCGTGACATATAGGTAAGCTTGGGAAGATAATGATAAACCAACCCATACTTGTTCCATAAGGATACATAGCACTTAGTCCTTGGAATTCGACTAGATTGTGTGTGAAATGCTCGTATTCGTATGGTTGAGCATAGGGGTACCTCGCCGCTCATCATTGGTGTCATTGTTAGGGACTTAGTTGTTTGTGCGCTAACTAGAACATAGGGAATTATTCACATCATTGGAAAGAACCCTTAGGGTTGGTTGAGAAAATAATAAACAAGAATACATTGCACATTGAATAGACAAGTATGTCTCCTTCTTCGTATGAAAGCGCCTCACCACCTAGGTGTGAAATAGGAAACAGTCGATGGCGTAATACACATAATGTTGATCTGCCAATCCCTCAACAAGTTCAAGTGGTATATATTAATTTTGATGAGTATATACAAGACTTTACCTTTATTCTTCATCAAGACAAAAAACTACATTGGCGAGACTTAGAAGGTAACATAGTGTTACTGTTGGCGACCGTTTGGGACGCGACTGCCAATGAGTGTCCTCAAACAGGATTTAGGTGCTTGCTGGTCTTATGGCAACACCAAGGCCCAGATACCTCCAAATAGACTCATTAGTTAATGTGAGTATGTGTGTGTGCTGTTGTGAAAAATGAAAAGATTGGGTTGTGTGTAAAACTATAAATGACTTATCTTAAAGAGATTCAACGAACTTTGCAAAGTACTGTGAGTTGTTGAGATTTCTTATTCTGTTTAATTGCCTAGTCTATGTGGTCCTTATAATACCTACTTGTAACAAATAAAGTTTTGCAAAACATTTGAGCACAACTTTACGAATTTACTTCTAATTTTCCCCAGAGAAAGAGATAGTTCCACAAGAAAACTAGAAATAGAGCGAGATCCAATGGAAATAGAAGAAAAAGAAAAAGAAAGCAGATTTGTGTAAAGATCTCAAATGTTTAAACAAGGTAAAATGATACGAGCAAACACTTCACAATAAAGCTATCCCAAATTCAATAACTACGAATTGTTCAAAATTCAATGGCTCAAATAAGAAATTTCTTCAAGACAATCCTACTATGCTACCCAAGAAATTGCTGCATAAACTATCACGTATGAGACTCTATTTTGGCTAGATAATGGATGTCAACAATTGCATTCAACAGAACCTTCAAAAGACTTGACAATTTCTGATTGAAATACCATGGAGATTCACTTTAAAGATAAAAGAAGCTATTCTGGTCCTATCAAAATACCAAAGATTTTCTGAACCCTCTTGACTATTGAATCGTTCAACGGCTTGACTACATGCAGAGGCTCTCTTACAACAATCTCAATAGCGGTTCTTATACATTGCACAATAATAAAATTCACTACTAAAATGCTCTTAAGGCTTTCAAACACAAGCTCTTCTATGGCAAAATTTTAATAGAAATTTTCTATCATGCAACAAGAACAATAAGAGCAATCTAAAAATCCCAAAATTACTTGCCAAGCATGATACTATCTAAACCACTAGCTAAAAAATTTAAAAAAAATAAAAAATAAACATAACTCACAGGACTATGACAAAGAGGCTGAAATGTTGTCTTTAACAAGTCATCTTACAAGCAATCTTTCACAATTTCTTCTTTACAATCTTCCTCCAAGACCCAAAGTGAGACCTCGAGTGTGTGATCTCCAGTCCCCCTTTTCTTCTAACCCCTAAAGCCCTTTTATAGGGTCTCATAGGTAGTTAGGTAAGTTAAAAAATATCTTGGGCTAACTTCTCTCCCAAGTAAGGAAGTTATAACTTGCCCAACAAGTTAGGAGATATTACTTGCCCAACAAGTTAGGAAATTGTAACTTATACATAAAGTTAGGAAAAAATTATGCTAACATTGACATGTGTAAATATTACAAATATTGCTTTTATAAGCAATAACCTATATATAAAAAATAAATCCAAGATCTCCTAAGAGCTTCATACAATTGTCATATTTTATCTAGGATTTTAATTACCCACCGTGTATAAATCCTTAGTAATTCATTTGAGATAATTAAATTAATACAATTGTTGCATGTAAGAAAAATTTGCTGAAATTATTTTTAGCCACCAAACCATATGAAATTTTAATTTTATTTTGTGACTTTAATTCTGTGCGTTCAGTTTTGTATTTGTCTTCAGTGATGATGATTTCTTTTGAATAAACTGGAACTATGTTTTATTGGCATCAGCTAAAACATCTCCTAGTTCTGCTAATTCAATTATGCACTTATCTTGCTATGTCTTCATGTCTCTGTGACCGCACTTGATGGGTTGGTAATGGCGAAGACGAATGCATTGGCATAGGGCACTGCTGCTGTTTTTGGTAATTTCTGATTGTAGGTTCTAGGAGAAAATGATAATTGTGGTTTATGTTTCTAACCACCTGAAATCTTTGAAATGAGTTCCGAGCAGCAATGCTATTTCTATTTTCGTCATTGTTGCAGAAATGATCTTCGTCCGTTTTTGCCCGTATTGCACAAGGCGCTCCTGGCCACGGTGAAGCCCTAAGCACACAACCATGAAATTCGCTAAGTTATGCAAAACAGCGGAGAGGCCGGTAGGGTTTGGTAGCACAATGATGTGATCGTGCCTCAGCCGTATGGTGCGAACCTCCGCGCAGAACAACAACTCACTGATGCAGCAGTAGTGGTGGTCTTCGTTGCTCATGACTTGCTGTCGGGCATACTGCGGATTCAAACCTCCACCAAAGAGCACCAGGATGTTGTACTGGGAAAGCATTTCTAGACACTGATGCCTTCACTGCCTCCATTGCTAGGGTTTCTGAATGTGCGATGGAACGTTTTGATGAGCAAAATTTTTCTGTCACTACCATGGCCGTTGCCACCATGGCCGCCGAAGAAGCTTCTTGTGCTTCAAAAGTTTTTTGCAATTCTGTTTCAGCTTTTCCCGTTTGCATGCTTGTATCCCTTACATTAATTTATTGTTTGATCAGTTTAGATATAAACTTGATGGCCGTGTGAATGTGGAATTCTATTACAGACAAAAATGTCATGCTTAGCCATGAAATTTTAGACGATATATTCCTAAATTTCATAGGAGAAATAACTTCACCCTGCACCAGACTGCTGGATTTGCGTTGCTGCAGAGATATGCTTTTCCAAAATGAAATGGATACAAAACCAATTTGACTTGAGATTCTCTTTGATTTGGTACAGATTCATATCATATAAATGATGCATATAGAAATTGAACTTCCTTCATAATCCCACTAGACTTTGGTTAGTTGTGATAGAGATGAAAAGTAGGTATTGAGATTATCAGGATATTCATCAGTAAAGCCTAGTGGATCATAATATATATATATATCCATATTGTTGTCCTGTGAAATGCAATGATGATAATTATAGAGGGAGAACAACATGTTAGTGGTCATGTACTCATCAGTGGAGACTTGTAAGCTTGATATAGGAACAGTGCTCATATATATATTTTTTAAAATAAAGGAATGCTGTGTTAATTACATTTTAACTCTTATTATTTTTCTCTAGAAATTGAAATTCTTGCCACTTCTCCAACTATCAAATTGCAAAAACCTTTAACCAATTACATCATGCCAACATGTTCCATGAAATGGCCAAAATGTGCCAACAGTTACCTCCTGATCGTTCAGTCTCAAGCATGCTTCTTCATGCTCTCACATGAATTGAGATGTCACACTTACATGCAGAATACATTGTGCAAGATCATGACTAAAGAGAATATCATCCCACAGAGGCACAATGTCAAAGGGACTTGCAATAGGAGAGACATCATAAGTCTTTGAAGGATAAGTGGTCCCAGGATGCCCCACATGTCTTAAGAGAAAATGAGGGTGGTGAACCTACCTTAGGCAGTTGGCCACATAATGATGTTTCTCCCCTTGACTTTGGCCAAGGGGTTGTGTATCAAAACCTTCATTCCACTATTCATAATCTAGGTTCTGATACCTACAAGCACAAAGGGTCTGAAAAAGGGACACAAACTCATGATAAAGATGGACATTCTGATCGCAATTGTGATTGGGTCCAAGACCACAGAAGAGAAGGTAGTAGAAATCATCATGGTTATGGTTCTCCTTCTTCTTCACCTTCATCATCTCCTTCATCCTCTCCTTCAATATCCAAATGCAGTCATAAAGAAAAAGACCATGGGGATAAAGGTAGGCAAAGTGGAAGTCATAGATGAAATAGCTAAGAAATGGGACGAGGGTACTCTAGAGAGTCACAACATAGAAGAAGGGAGAGTATGGAACAACGTAGGCATCATAGAAACCATGGACGAGATGATCACAATGAACCCCTACTCACTACTCAAAGTATGTTAGACATAACCGAGGCTATTAGAATTCCAACAAGGCACTAGAAAGATAGTAGGATCAAGAGATTAGATATGAACAATATCCCATGATTTGAAGGGGGATACAATGCTGATCCTCAAAATCATTTACAAGCATTCTATGACACATGTGCCTTACAAAACATAGAGAATGAATGAAAAAAACTTAAGTTGTTCCCATAGACACTAGTTAAAGAAGTGGAAAGCTGGTACCGGTCTTTACAACCAGAATCTATTTGTAGATGGAGTACTATGTTAGAATTATTCAACGATAAGTACCAAACATACTCCCGAGTGTCCAACCTGTGAAAGAAAATCCAAGGCTGGAAACAAGGAGGACATGAACCCTTGAATGTTGCCATGGATCAATACTATGCATTGTTACATCGTTGTACTAGCCATGGTTATTCGCAAAGGGATCAACTATGCCATCTCGTAGATGGGCTTAGGCATGAAATGAGAAGAATCCTTGGGACTTATGCCCAAGGAAGACTATGCGAGCTTAGGTGCCATCAAATCCGAAGACTGTTGGAGCAAGTTTCTAGTAAACAAGGTGAGCTATGAAAGAGAGAAAGTGCAGAAGAGTATAATTGATATCCTTCTATCTAGAAGAGGGGAGTAAGATTTTGTGAGGATGAAGAGGAGTAATCACTTGGAGAGATGGTGAATAGGAAAAATTTGCCTATCCAAAAGATGACATCAGAAGTTTTGGTAAAGGTAGACCAAATGTGGGATTCCCTAGACAATAGATTTTAAACTGTTCTTAAAATAGTAGAGGAGTCTAGAGAGCAAGGTAGTGATCGCGAAAAAAGAAAAAAGGGGGAAGCTGAAAATGCATGTAGCAAGGGTAAGGGAAAATTTGCCATGATAGTGGATGCAAGATATGTTAATATGACCATCCTAAGGGATGTTGCCCTATAATCTCACACCTATAGGAGTTTGGGGTGTATGAACTCGACCCACAATTGAACAAATGGCAAGCACCCCGAAGGTTACCTTATCGTCAAGGTGACCTAAGATAGTTTCACCAACCCTTAACGTATTCTCCTAGTGGAACTCCACCACAATCGATTGAGCAATATCAATAGTGGCAATACCCATAATCATGGAGAATGCCACCACCAAGGTAATAGTATTCTTATTGGCAACCTAACCTGTATGGATATTACGTGCAACAGTCAGTATCTCCATGTGACTCTACTGGTCATGGTACTCCTCAACCTCACTACCAAGCTTGTAAGTGAAACACCACTAATTTTGGCCGAACACTATGAAATGAGAACAACTCGGAGCCTTTTGAGCTTTTGGGAGGCAAAAATTTGACTTAGGCATGGAACTCATGCCAAGATTGGCAAGCTAGGCTTGCCCTCAGCATGAGCGACTCCAATGACTTCAAGATGAAGTCAAAAATGGTCTAATCTAAGGGTGCAAGTCATCTTCATACGACCACTATTGTCCACTTCAAGTTTCAGCATTCAAGAGTTCAGATTTTAGGCTAGATTGCATAAATTTTCTTAGTCACACTGAGGTCATGCTCAGGTCATGTTCAGCTCATGCTGACAATGTGAGTCCAGCGTGAGTACTGATCATGTCCAGCATGAACAAACTCCAAGAGCCTTAAAACTGAGTCAAAATGATCTGACTTCGAAGGTGCAAGTCATCCTTAAGGTCCATTGATGACTACTTCAAGTCCCAGCCTCTAGAATTCTGGACTTCAGGTCCAAAATCACAAAGATTTTGTTACTCACACTTAGGTCACGTTCAGCTCACATTGGCAGAATGAGCCCAGCGTGAGCTACCAAAAATGGCTTAAATTGAGGCACACCCAAGCTCAGTTTTCAACATGTAGTTCACTCTCAGGGTCAACCATAGTTAGGCAATTGTTACACTCAAAGAACAGGCTTCAAAGATCAAAAATTGGTGTGAAAGATATCATTTTCCTCTTACTCATGCCCAAGTCATGCTCAAGTCACGTTGAGCTCACGTTGGTAGCATGAGCCTAGCATGAGTACTGATCACACCTAGTCAAAAGCATGTCAAACACATGTTGAGGACACACCAAGACAAAATAAACTCACGCTGGAAGCTTTTGTGAAACAGAAATGCCTCAAACAGCCACAAAACCACTCACATCAGCACCCTGCAATAGTTAATCCATGGATCAAGAAGTTGTAAGTGAACCAGAGTCAATTTCTCTTGCTATACACTATCATTTGCATTGTAAATTTTCATCATTTGTGAGCTTGTCATGCTCTTACGCTCCAAATTTTATCCTCTTCTATGGGCGTAAGCTAGCTTGTGTAACCCAATACACACTGTAAGATACAGTGCATCTAGTCAAGAACGTAGCCTGCCTATGCACGTCCAATTCACACGCAGTTGTCCATCAAACAATTGCCACACAATTCGTCTCCCTCTCATCTCTTAGTTGTTGATCTCATCCATGAATTCCACACTTGAGCCTAGCCAAACCTTATAAATACCTCATCCATTCACATAAATGGGGTTGGAAATTTTGGAGGTTGACAGCTTTGGGATCATCGACTAGCAACTTTGGATGCTTAGGCGCACGTGACTCCTAGCATCCAAGCACCTATAAACAAATCACTCTAAGGCTTAATGCTTGACTTGCCATCCACACACGCAACTATGCTTTGACCAGTGCACATCCTTAGTAAGCAATATAATATAGCTCATCATTACCTTCCTTTACATTATTTTCTCTATTTTTGATATATTTTATGCTTCTGTATATGCTTTGTTTACATTTCATACGTCACCAGTTACGATAACCCCAGCGCAAGCCATGGCTTATGCTCAGGGAAGTCCTTGGTTGATTTGCTTGCAAACCATCCAAGGCACTCTGCCTTCATTTTTCTTTTTCCAGCTTGCCCTCACATGAAGGTAGGGTTAGCTATGTCTCTTTGGTAATCTTTCGGCGTTTGTTTTTTCCTTCTAGCCTCGTGCTGACAATTTTGGTCAGCACAGTAAATTGGCACTAGAAAGATGACCAACTTGTTTACTGCCTCGTCAAAACGTTGATCACGCTACCTTTCAAATGCTGCGTAGACCAGGTACCCAACTTAAGGTAAGCTTGCTCAAGCCCATCCTAGTCTGTTCATGGTAAATTAATTGGGTGTACAACCCTACAAAACTCTTATGTTACAGCCAGCGCTTCAAACTCTGTAACTGCATCATCAGAACTCAAACAGCATACACACACTACTTAAACAAGCTGCTTCATAGATAGCCTACCAAGTAATGTTCCCACCACCACCATCGACCGATCATAGTGAGCTCCTCTTAGTACTTACAACCTACATCTTATCTAGTACACGCCCAGCTTGTCAAGCTAGCTTACTCATGCCTGGCTTGTTAAGCCTAGTTTACTCACTCCCAGCTTGTCAAGCCAGCTTACTCACGCCCAGCTTGTCAAGCCCAGTTTACTCATGCCACTCTGGAATCTTCCCAGATCAACATAGCGACACTGCAGATCTCTGACTTTGGGGCTAGGATATCAAATCCTATGACTGCGACAAAACCCATAACTATCATTGAAGAGATAAACCCTCAAGGTTCAACTCACCAATCACTTAGGGTATAGGGCAAGGATCCTACTTACGCAATCCTCACACCAGAACAATATAACTTCATTTGTGTGAAAATTCAAGCCAACTTGCCTATCGACCACATAGAAAGAGAAGCAAAGAGAAACTATGAGCTCATTTACAAGGGAGGTCATGAGTGCACACCCTCAGTATTTGACATGATCCCCCTTTTTGAGCCTCATCATTGACTCATATATCAGCTTCTCATGGCAAGGAATCAAAGCTTAGAGCCACCTCTAATACAGCCTTAGAGCGGAGATGAGGAAGATGACTTTGCAGACCAATCTGAGCATGGGGATTCATACCATACCATAAATCCTCATGCCCATACAAACCCATCATTCCAACCTTTCCTAGAAGAAACCATACTTCCTCCTTTATCCACAAACACTTAAGCAATGATTTCTCTATAGGAAGTACCCACTTCCATTTCCACCTTCTCCATGCCCAACATTCAATCTGATGCGTCCATCTCCATCATACCTCTAGTCACCACATTACCCTCTCCTCCACAAGTATAGTCCCAAAAACCCCCTCCTCAAACTAATGCAGGATCAATCTTCCTACCTCAAGTAATTGGGATGCGATCAGTTATACTAGCTTCCACGTCCACCCACGACATACCACAAGTACAAACCCATGGAGCAGCTCTGATTACTTCAAATTAACACGTTTAGGGTGTCACCTCACAGCCTATGGCTGGGAAATGGGTTTCACCAACTGTTCAGAAACACCAACCTACTCACTACAACGTACCACACCCTACAATCCCATCTCTGAATGTTGCTCCACCGCAACAACTGATAATCCAAAAATCTCCATTTCCACAGATAATGCAACAATCAAACTACTACTAATCATAATCTACTCAACCAGCTGGTCCACCTACCGTCCAAGAGTGGGTAGACACAAAGAAAATGATGCACTCAATAATTGAGGAGGTAAAGTGCCTTAAAGCTACAAAAATTAAGGAAGTCAAGGTGCTGGACTTCTATCAAGATGATCCAATCAACCCTTCAGTTCCACCGTTAACCTTACCATTGGGAATCTCATTACCTCAACTAACCAAATATAATGGAGAGGGAGATCCAAATGTCCATATGGTAACATTTCGAATAGAATGTCTATTGCTTCAGGCCTGGCCTCATGTAGTTCTATGTGTATTTGCTATGTCCTTGATAGGAAAAGCCTTAGACTGGTACCGAGCTTTACCCCATAACTCCATATCCTCTCTAGAGGATATGTTACATCACTTCATTACCCGTTTCAAATATAATTTAAAGGTTGAAGCCACACTAGATAGTTTGATTCAAATTAAATAGGCATCATTAGAGCTAGTATAAAAATTTATCCAAAGGTGGAGTGCAACCCTGAATGAACTTCATGAGCCCATCCCTAAAACATACTTTCTTTCCATCCTTAAGGCTATCGTGAATGACTTCATTAAATCAAAACTTTATTATTTGAGTGCCTGTACTTTGAGTTAAGCATTTGCACAAATTAAGAACATAGAAGAGGCAGTGCAAGCGAGTAACGATCTAGCCTACTTAGCCTTCAAGAGCCAACACATGAGGAAGGATAAGGATAAATCAAAAACAATGGTAGCAGTGGTAGTAGAGACAGTCTAACCAAACAATTTAGGACAGAAAGGAAAACAACGTACTACTCCAACCAACCATGAAAGAACCACATCTGCGTCTACACCTAAATCTTTCTAAACTAAAACCAAAAACATGGGTCACACTCATACATTTGAACGAAAAGATCCTATCCAATACACACCCTTGCCTATGAAGCCTTCACAATTATTAGATCAACTTCCAAGAGCTGGGTTAATCAAACAAAAATAAATGTTCCCCACGGCATCCCAAAAACATGATCGATTCTATGAGTTGGCCAGAAACACAACTTTAGCAACAGCCGATGAGCCCCCTGTTTCAAGAGGCTTTAGGTTGGATAGGTTTTGCGAATATCACCAACGATGTGGGCACGTAACTGACTATTGCTTCACCTTAAAACAAGATATACAGTGCATGATTGATAGGGGTGAAATAGTATTTGATGAGGTAAACCCAGTAAAGCCCAAAAACCAACCCATGGGGGTCTACAAGGATCCTCTCAATAATAAGGACACACCATATGTGATTAACACTATCCATGTGGACAATGGACAAGACATCCCTCGAAAACCTTTCGTAATTTGCAAGCCTTCTTAAACTACATATGCCTCAACACCTCCCCAAACCCCTTTTTTCATATGCACATTACCTACACCACAAAAACCATTCGTTGTTCGCATACCTCCTTTTGTTGCAGTAGCAACCATGCCATTAGGAACCCTACCCACTCCCTTTATGATCCGGGTGCCAAAACACCCTGACATGCAACCTCCTATAGTTCCCCAGCGACCCTTGTGAGAGAGCCTTGCTGATAGGTTGACAAGAGAGTGCCTAGAAAAAGAACATCATGAGCACGAATTGGGACCACTAAAGCCCATACCACTAAATGTTGTTCCTATGGTTTCATCCACCAATGAGCCTAACACAAGTCATCAAGACAAGGATACTGGCACTTTCAATGTCCCAAACTCAACATCCCTAGTTGCTAACACAAGAATCCCTCTATAAGAGATACGAATGCTAGGTCAAATGGACCAAGTCTCCATAGAAAAGAGCATCCCAAGTGGTAAGGATCTAGCGAGTGCATTGACCCAAGTCACATAGGCTTTGAAACAAAAGAACACCTTCTTAAGCCTATACGATCTAGTAATGACCTCACTAGTACACTAGGAAACTCTTGTGCATATGTTGACTTTGATTCTTGTTAGCGAGGACCTTCCCACAAATGAGCCATACATTTATGCAGTATTGTCTCCATAACCTCAAGAATCGAGGCCCACATCCTTAGAATTTCGTGCCAATGATATTAAGCGAGATGAGAAAAATGAAGAGGTAACTACAGCCCCTATGTTCATAATAATACAAGTCAACCACTTCAAGATACGTAGGGTTCATGTCGATGATGGTGTAGCAACAAATGTAATACCCTTTTCTATCATTGAAAAAATAGGTCTTATAGAGAAAATACGGCCCACAACAACATCCTTTTTAAAATCCTTTAGTGGTTTCCATGTCATGGTAAAAGGCATGGTTACCTTGGATTTAGTAGTAGGGGACTAGTTCCCCACATCGATTGAATTCATAGTGGTTGATGAAATGCTGGGGTTCAATCTGATTCTAGGATGACCTTGGTTAGCTCAACTTAAAGATGTATCCTCACCAATCCATCAAGAAATCCACCTACCTTATGAGGGTGGTGAAATCATCATACATGGGGATACGACAACATCACTTACTTCCTCACACTCAGGAATGGATCAAGGGTCAGAGGTTGAGTTCTCTGAGCCTAAACAAGAAACCATGAATGCACTTCAAGACATGAACCAACTATTAACCCATGATCCCACTAGAATTGAGGAAGCACTGGATGACACAAACATAGGAGTCATTCCCGTTGATGTATCTTGGTTGGAGCTACCTTTTGAAATCTCCAGTGAAGGAGAAGGGGAGTATAAGATCGTACCTACATGCCCGACCCCTCACATCAAACTACGAAGAATAAAAAAACAACTCAATAACTAGGGCAAACTATAAAGCGTTTGGAATAACATTAAACTACCAACCATCTAGTACGACGTTAAACTGCTAGCGAACATCCACAATGATGTTAAACTAGCCACGGTTAGAAATGACCGGTTCCTTTTAAGTTTCCTAAAACTGTTATCGCTTTTGGCCCACTATGGCCTAAAAATAGTAATCCCTCTTTCTTTTTTCAATAGAGATGAAATGGTCCACCATGCCTCTAAATTGATGTGCATGGCCTGAAATGGCCTTAAACTAAAGCTCAGTATGTTGCAAGTTTACAAACTCTCGTTATGTTATGTCAAATTTTCATTTACATGTCATAAGTTGCAATTTCAATGCATGCATTCTCGTTACTTTTCTTTTTACAAATATTTGCCTTATGTTTTGTTCTACATTTTGGAATCTCATTTTACATTNTAGCCTCATCATTACTATGTCCCTATAACGGAACAAAAAAGCAAACAAACATGTAAGCATAACAAAACAACTCATGAATACAAAACCTAGAAGAATAGTAACACTAACACTAAAAACAATAAAACCATACAAAAGTAAGTGACATAATAAAACACTCATAGGTGAAGAGGGCCTTAGACTAGCCTCCAAGCACTACAAAATATCCTCCTTGGGTACATTTTCTCAATCCTCCTCTAGACCAAGGCCAATACCAGCCAAGGTTTTACCCTTGTCCATCGAGGTCCAAGCAGGGTGCTCAAGAGAGAACATACTTGTCAAAGCCTCCTCAGAAGTAGCGGTAATCATTCTTTCAGGAGATCCGTCCACTTTAGTGCACTCGGAAAACCTATCATAAGTAGGACGTAAGCCTAGTCCATTAATGAACATTTTTTTTTTGGCGATGTTCAACTAATTTCTCCTTTAACCACTTCTTGTACTGGTGCTTGTGATCCTTTTGATCTTGACCCCACTTATGTACCTTAGTGGCAAAATATTTTCAATCATGGCATTTCTTCTTTAGTAGATCCATTTGTGCCCTTTGTTTGGCTAAATCCCATGTTTCCTGAACTTTGCTATTTAAAATTGTCCAGTAATGCGCATAGGTGATCTCAGACATGTGCCAAGTACTATCACTTGATAGCCTAGTAGCAGCAAAATCATAACGAGATTGAATATTCCTCTTCTCTTCTCTCTCCTTCACCAATGTTTCCTTCAATGAGTGCACCTCATTCCATAGGTACTCAATTGAATGCCTACAAGTCCAGAAGGACTTAGCATTTTGTACAACACAACCTGAAACTGCATCGTAAATATTTCTAGGGACTTGTTCAACATTTCTTGGTAATTCAAGGATAGCATCAATATGAGCAGCCTCAAAAGGGTCCCATTGAAGCTTGGTGCCTACAAGTATAAGTACTGCACACATGAATAAGCTATAATTAAAAATGAATGCAAAGAAGCATAATAAACCCAGACTCTTAGCATGATACGTAACATACACATACCTAGTTCTGGATGAGCTTGTTGTAGGCTAGTGACTACATCGTTAACAATGCCCATGAAAAAGTCCATTTTATTGGGCATTTTAGGCCATGGCCTTAACTGGTCAGTAGATGTTGGACAAGCATGGGAAGTCATCTCAATCGAGGCCTGTGACTCTGACACCTCTACCCAGGATGTATGCACCTCAGAGACCTCAACATCTACCTCTGGTGCTAGGAATAATCAAGATAATCAAAAGCAAGACATAAAGGTTAAAAGGTACAAAATGTGGATCAACCTAAAGGAACATACCAAAAAGCTATTTGCTGGTCAGCTTGGGCGGATCACCAAGGTGCAAGGACCCATCGAAGAAATCATCGAAAACACCCCTCTCATCGCTTGAATGCTTAAATGCATCCAAAGCCTCAGCAAGCTTCATCCTTATGATGCTTGCTACATCTTTCTCTTGCGAGACAGGGAGTTCCTCGATCACTTCTTCCCTTTCTTTTTCTTCTTCCTTTGATCCTATGATGACCACTTTAGGTTCAACCATTGGGGTTAAAGATTCTCTTTCCTTCTTAAGGCTTTCCTATGATAACACTACTATTCTAGCATTAGTATGACATAGTATATACATACATTTAATAAACATATAAATTAAAATGAAAAAAAATATAATAATAAAAAAATAAAATACCTACCCTCCTCTGGCAATACAAAGCAGATCCTCTTCACTCTTGGTGGTCTCACCTTTGGAGCAAGCTCCTTTGGGCATTTAATTCTATTCACCTTTGCCTTAGATCTCCTGATAGTCTCACGAATTAGATGTTCAGCTCCTCTAGGAGATGTGTACAGTCTAGGTGGTTCCAATTCCAAGCTATCATGAGAATGATGAGAACGACAAGTTGCACCCTAGTAGTAACAGACATTGACTCTTCAATGCCTTTAGGTGGGTCCTGAGATCTGGTAGTGTTAAACAAGTGGTGAACCCAGGGGCAAGATAGCTACGAACGATCCTTGAATACATAACGGTTATTCCCATAAATTACTAAAAACTTGGCAAACCTACATAGATAACCCACAAAGAAGGTGAATGTGAAATGGGACTTAACATTAATGTTTGAGCATAATCTAACAATCTCTCCACAAAGGTTAGACCCAAGAAATTGTGCCCAATTATAACGCATGCCCATCTCTAGGACTGCACATATGATACGTGCAGACTTGATCCCAAGGTTTCTTCCTTGAGAAAGAGATTTAGGGAATACTCGTGCTTGAAAGAGGGGGTACAAGAAGTTCACCTACATTGATTAGGTATCACTTTGGATGGAAAAACCTTTGGGACCCCGAGACACGCCTAACCAATCTTCAAGCTCCTTTATGACTTGGCTTTCTTTAGTCGTTTTCTCTACTACCACCTTGGCACCATTCATAGGCACACCAAAGAGATCGAAAAGGAACTCAACAGTCAAGTGGAAAGATACCTTGACTCCTCGAACTCGCGTAGTAAAGTGAGAAGCATCATTGCTAAAAGAATCAACAATAGTAACCATTTCAGTTGCTGGAACATTAGGAGTCAGAGTAGTGAACAAGTCCATCAAACTCGCACGGACAAGATGGCTGATGATTGACTTAGAGGCCTTCATCTACAACCATTGTTGTTATTGTTCTATTTCTCCATACTTCATAAGAAGAGTGGCCTCAGTACGCCCTGATATGATAGTAACTTCATCAGAGGAGACGGTCGCTGTAGGAAAAACATAAAGTGAAAGGTTAAAAACATAGTAGACAATGATGCAACAAAGAGAAAATGGAGTCTAGAATGTGATCATTGATCATTAGTAAATGGGGTAGGTAGATTAGGTGCAGGATTAACCCTCTAAGGAAGAATTGGCCCATTGGGGGACCAATCCTCATGCAACCAACCATGAACTTGATAGCGTTCAAAAGCCCTTGAGAATTGCCTAGGGTAGTCAACAATAGCAGCTCTTATTTGGTCTAGTACCATAGCACGAAGAGTGGAGCCTGCCATGAATGTCTCCAATGCTGTACACATTAAGGCAAGCCCACCATCATCATCATGCATCCCATGCTCATCAAAATGAGGCCTGCATAGAAGAAGAATATTTATGCATAGACAATGACATAATTTTAAAAGAATAAAAAAATTAAAGCAAAGCACAAAAGAGCATACATGTCCACTCTATACACTATCCCAAGTTGGTTTTGGAATAGCATGTGAACACGAAAAGCTAAAAAAAGTGTGTTGCTGCTATTATGATGGCTACATGTAGGTAGTTCCCATACATGAGTCAAGGGACGAGTAGACCTAGGACCCTTGGGAGGGCCTCCTTCAACTATAAAAAGTCCCTCATCTATGCTAGCAATGAAGGTAAGCATGTCTTGTGTAGATCCAAGCAACATTATTTCAACGATATCACGGGCCAACTTCTCACTTAAATGAGACCATATAACTATGTTGAAATTTTGTAAAATGAATGAGAAAAATGCACCAACATTAGGATGGAACCATATCACATGAGGCCCAATACGCATGTCATAAGGAGGTACATTTGGTCCAAAGGTGCCAAACCAAGAAAGTCACCAACGAGCTCAACCACAAGGAGGAAGGGTTTAAGCCCCCTGCATATAGTCAAAACCTTAGGTAAGTAAAAAAAAACTCCAAGAGCTCAAAATAATATGCAACTACATAAATAATATTTAATATATAGTTCTACCCCATGAGACAAAGACACCAATATTTATTTGGTGTATTTAACGCTCACTGGGGTACATCAAAATCTCTTACACAGTAGTTTATTACAAGCAACATAAAATGAACACACAGTAGACATTGGTTCACCTCATAGTAGACACTAAACTTTAGGTTCTCTCCATGGTTGATTGGTTTTCCTGATATCTAAAACTTGGAAAAAACTAGAATTGCCATGGCCCATATATAGGCCAAATCAAGGAAAGAATTGACAATGAAAAGAAGAGAAACCTTGACAAAGGGAAATACCACTTATGAGAAGCTTGTCCCAAGGCTAAGCCCGCTCTAACGCATTCACGCTAAGCATTCCCTGGAAACTCATGCTGAGCATTCCATGGAAAATCATGTTGGGCGTTCCCTGGAAACTCATGTTGGGCATTCCTTGGAAACTCATGCTGAGTGTTCCCTGGAAACTCACGCTAGGCGTTCTCTGGAAACTCATGTTGGGCGTTCCCTGGAAAATCATACTGTGCGTTCCTTGGAAACTCATGCTTGGCTTTCCCTGGAAAATCACACCTTGTGAAACTCATGCTAGATGTGCCCTAGTTGGAAAAATGTAAACTTTGACTAGCCCTTATCCGACCGCGCTCGATGTAATTGCGAATGCCCAAAAGAAAACAACAAAAAAATGGCAAGTCATAAACCCTAGTATAAACCCTGATGCCCCAAAACAAAGCAAGAAAACATAGCAAACAATCTTGGTCTTTAATACAATGTAGCAGATAAACCCAAAAATTGCGCTAGAAATGCATCAGAAAATGGTAGCCATGAGAGACCATGCTGTGCTAACAAACGCTGTGCACAAAATACTGGATAGAGAAACAAGAAGAAACGAACTTGCATAGAGTTCCATCCCATGCTAGAATCCTAGCTTGAGGGAGATGTTGAAGTAGCTCTTCACTCTCCTCCATGAACACCAGACTTACTTACCTCTTCCCTTTGCCTCGACTTGGTTTCCTTTTGCCCTTCATTACTGGTCTATAACTCACACTACAACTCATGCCAATGCTCATGCTACACTCTCGAGCGTGCTCATGCTCTCATGCCCACGAACTCATGCTAGCACAAGTTATGCCCCTTGTACCTTAAAATCCTCTTTTTAACCCCCATGTTCATTTTATCTTTGTTTATTTATTTTATTTTTATTTTTATTTATTTTTATGTAATTTACCATGTTCCATGGTTAACTTTTGTTTTCATGTTATCACTTACATCATCTTTGTTTCATTTCTACATGGTATTCCTCTTTATTTTATTCTCATGGAATAAGGCCAAAATATTAAAGATAGCAAGAGTAAAAAAGGAAGGTGGGGAGAAAGGTTAAAATAAAAAAAATGATGGAAATATAAAGAAAGAAAATATATAAAAATAGATAATGGCACGCATAAAAATTCATAAGACTATAAAATCCCATAAATTTATTATTCGCACGAAACATAGAAATTAACAACACTCCATACACATCCATAATACAAAATGACATGAATATTATTGGCTTGGTATGGCCTAAAACTTCCATGGATGGCCCAGTATGGCCTAAAACTACCATATGGTCTAGGTATGACACAAAACTACCACTATGTTCCTCAATTTCGTTAGTACATAGATTAATTACCCGATGCTCGTTTACAGTTAACAAACTCCTTAGTCAACTAACTGTCACTCACTTCACTCTTGGTTTAAATTGGCAAGAGCAAGCACATGGCCACCAAGAATATCTTTTCAACATTATCTCTTAGTGGATCACACGGGGAAGTGAAAAGGACAATCAATCTAGAATCCTTGGATCTAAACCCATTCTTTTATACTAATTTAATAGCCTCCACTCAGGAAATGTCGGACTAGTCTAAAAATGTGGCTAAGACTTTAGATCTAGTGGTCGATAATATCAATGAAGATCCTCTTGTTGAAGTCCTCATTACTACATCCAATGATGAAACTAGAACATTGAAATTAAGTGCCCTATTGGACTCACAACTTGTCAGTGACATCACTTGAGTACTGAAAGACAATATAAAAATATTTGCATGGTCATATACCGACATGCCAGGGTTGGACCCTTGAATCGTCCAACATAACATTATTCTTGATGCAAAAGTCAAACCGGTGAAGCAAAAAGTACAAAAGGTTAGACCTGAAGTGGCATTAGCAGTTCATGATGAAATCAAAAAGCTCTATCAAGCTGATTTCTTCTGAGCCATTGACTATTCCGACTGGGTATCAAACATTGTTGTAGTCCCTAAGAAGAATGGTAGTATATGCATATGCATTGACTTCCATGATCTTAACATAGCCACTATAAAAGATGACTTCTGACTACCTAGTATCGATCAACTTGTTGACATAACTGCTAGGCATGCACTGTTATCCTTTATGGATGGATTTTCAGGATACAATCAAATAAGAATCAACCTAGAACATCAACTCAGGACAACCTTTATGACACCTTGGGGCACATTCTGCTATACGATGATGCTGTTTCATCTTAAAAATGCAGGTGCTACATATCAATAAGCAATGACATATATATTTAGTGATTACATGCTCAATTTGCTTAATGATTACATTGATGACATCATAGTTAAATCTAAAACAACCGCACAAGATGCAAAAGATCTAGACTTAGTGCTTAAACATTGTCTCAAATATGACCTTAGACTCAATTCAAAGAAGTGTGTCTTTGGTGTCAAAACAGGAAAAATGCGTGGCTTCGTAGTCTTTGAAAGAGGGATACAGGTAGACATTAATAAGGTTAAGGCAATAATTAACATGCAACCACCAAAAAACCTTACCAAACTATGTGGTCTACAAGGTAGGTTGCAATTCATTAGACACTTTATCGCAAAGCTTACGAATAAGTTAAGTCCCATGCAACACCTCTTACGAAAGAATGTGCATTTCCAATGGACTCAATAATGCTAGGAAGCATTCAAGAACATAAGGCAAGAGTTGGCTCAACTACTGACAGTTTATCCCCCACAGAGCGATAAACCCTTCTACATCTACCTTGCAACCTACGATTCTTCCATTGCATCGATACTTTGCCAAAAACGTAAAGATGGAATCGAGATCCCCATCTATTACTTAAGCCATGCCCTAATTGCCTATTAACAACGATACAATGACGTGGAGAGATCATGCCTTGCTCTCATCTTCTCCTTGAAGAAATGGTGGCATTATCTCTTCCGTAATCAAGTTTACATCATTTGCAAGAATAATGCCCTTTGAGCCATGTCTAATAACATCTACGAGTCGAGTAGGATAGCTAGATGGAAAGCAATGATCATGGAGTTTGACCTACACTATGTTGCTCAATCCTCCATAAAAGGTCAAGCAATAGTTACACAATTGACCATCTCACCAACACATGATCAAGTAACGATTAACCCTAAATTCCCTGATGAGGATGTTAATAGTATAGACACCGTACCTGATAACTATGAGGAAATCCTTTATTTTGATGGAGCTTCAACTTCCCAAGGAGGAAGTGCTATGGCCATTTTAACATACCCCTCAAGAGAAATCTGACTCTTCACCTACTGATTAACCTTTCCTTGTACCAATAACATGGTGGAAGATGAAGGTCTTCTTAGAGGTATTTTGGTAGCATTGACTTCAGGAATCACAAATCTTGTGGTGCGAGGCCATTCACAGTTAGTCATTAATCAAGTCATGGAGGTTTATGCATGCAAGGCTCTCCATTTGCAACCATATTGTGATTTGACCAAACATTTTCTGAGCAATTAGTAGATGTGCATGTACAACATGTTCCTAGAGGTGAAAACACCATTGTCGATGCACTTGCTACACTAGCCCTAAACATTACACCTGAAATGTTTCATGCGTTGCGTAGTTCTATAAAAAATTGTGCCAAACCTATAACCGATGCTCTTGATGAAATGCCCATAGCATCCGTTAGCACAAAACACGCAATGGAATGGTACGATAACATAAAAGAGTACCTTCTACAAGGCGAATCTCCACAACATTTGACAAACACTCAAAAGGACACGGTGCAAAAACACTCTCAGAAATATGCATTAATATGAGACATATTGTGTTGAAAATGCTATCAAGGCATTCTATTGATGTGCATTAGTAGCATCGATGGTCAAATGATTGTAGACCAAGTCCACGAAGGACTTTGTTGAGGGCACATAGCACCCAAAGCAATGGAAACAAAGATTAGCTGCTTGGGCTACTATTGGCCACACATGGAGTAAAATTGCTTCTCCAAGGTTAGGGCATGTAACATTTGCCAAAGGCATGGTAACCTAATACATGTGCCACCTAAAAAATTGCACACAACACAAATCACATGGTCATTCCAAAGATGGGGATTAGACATCATTGGACCGATAACGCTACCATCTTCTACAAGGCATAGCTTCATTATCATTGCAACTAAATACTTCACAAAATGGGTGGAAGCTATTTCCCTTAGGAAGACTACTTCTAAGCATGTTTGCACTTTCATACTAGAAAACATCATGATCCATTTTGGTATTCCAATGATCATCGTTACTGACAATGGGCCACAGTTTGGCAGTGTGGATACTAAAAGCTTCTATGAAAGCCTAGGTATTAAACATGCATTCTTGTCACCTTACTACCCATAGAGCAATGGTCAAGCGGAGGCTACAAAGAAAACTATCATGATGGTGCTAAAAAAGATGCTAAATTAGAGCAAGAGGTGATGGCACGAACAATTAGTCTATGCATTGTGGGCATACAGAATAACACATCAAACACCTATAGGTAAAAATCCATATAGTCTTGTATATGGATTTGAAGCTATTTTACCTTTGGAGTTATAGGTTCCCTTATTGTGGATAGCTCTCTCAGCCCTCCTTGATGAAATCCATAGCAATGAATTGCACATTGCTGACCTTGACTCAGTGGAAGAGGAATGTGTGCGAATGCTTGATCAGATTGAGTGGTACCAGAAACAACAATGGCAGAAACACCAACACAATCTGCATAAGCGCCCAATTATGAAAGGAGACCTAGTCCTTAAGGCCATTCGTGAACACCCAGTTAAATTCTCAGCTAACTAGGAAGGGCCTTACTTAGTCACCAAGGCATACAGTAACGGAGCATTCAAACTTGCTAACATGGACAAGAATGAGTTTGCTAATTCCAAAAATTACCTGTACCTAAAACAGTACTATGTATGATGAACTTGAGGTACGTAATGGTCCTGGCATCACAACCCAAAATTGGTACCATAGAACGATCTTGGCATAACGACCTAAAAATGATACCATAGAATGGTCTTGGAGCTATGACTTGAAACTGATACCATAGAGTGTCCTGGCGCGATGATAGTAAACTGACATCATAGAGCTCCACTTGAAATGACACTAAAATACCATATTTCTCCTTCATGTCATAAAATTAGCATGTAGAGTCCACTAAGACTATAAACTGGTTTGCGTCTTCATAGTTCGCTATGACTATAAACTAGCACTACACCATCTGCTACGATGCTAAACTGGCACTGTCCAAAGAGTTATGACATGAAACTAACCCACAATAGTCCACTAAGACTATAAAATGGTGACATCAATGACGACCAAGTAATACTTGAAAAGATATGTTGTTGCAATTGGCTATACATGCTCCACAAAGACTTGCTGCATAATTTGTCTCATGGACCCTGATCAAGCTGATGCTGTTCATGATTCTGTCTGCTTTGAAATTGCACACGGTGGCTCCATCTCCTTGGTTGTATTCAAGTTTAAAGTACTTAGTTAACTGAATCATTTGTGGTTTTCTTATCTTCTTGGAGTTGTGTTTGGAGGATAACATGCCTAAGGCATTCATGTACAGATGCACTTCATCATGACGAAAAGGTATCACATTCTCCCTGATGCATGAAACTGGGTTAATCAATTAGTTCATAAGTACATTCCCAACTCTTGATACATGCCTTATTCCCCATCATGTTCCCCTTATCCTATTGATATAGTCTACTCATCCCAAAGCTCTTGATACACTGTTGCACACTGTGTTTCTCTAAGTAGTTGCAACGCAAAACATAGTACACAGTACATGATACAAATGCAAGTGCATGAGCATGAGTACAGCATTGAAAGCAAGCTCTCCCATTAAAAAAATGCATGGAAAATGTCTTCATAACCTCGTTGACATCATAGACCAGAGACCATTGGATCTTCTCATACAAGCCCTAGGTGGGAAGGCAATTATCTTGGAAAAATAGTTACACTTGTGTCTCAAATGATCATGTAGCACATCATCGCGTGGCTTTGGCTATTTACAACAGGCTCCCATAAACATTTTACAAGAGTCCAATTTCTCCAAAGAATGCACCTCCTATGTCTTGGTTCCGAGTTTGTTAAACACTGGCTATTGACAAGGACTAAAAATATGGCTTGTTCACATGAGAACATTCCTCTCCCACAATTCGAATAGTAATTATAACCCTTGATCAACTCTTGATTCCCTTAGTTACAACCAATTCCCTTGCATCTTGAACTACATTTGCTCAATCCCATATACTTTTGAACATGGTGTGATGACATCTAGCTAGGGGCTGACAGACAATGCTTGGTACTTGGTTGGTCGTGATGTTTTGTACTTCTTTGTTGATGCCTCTCAGGTTGATTCCTCCATATGTCAACAAAGAGGGACCAATGAAACACCACTAATTTCGTCCTAACACTATGAAACGAGAATAAATCAGAGCCTTTTGAGATTTTGGGAGGTAAACACTTGACTAAGGCATGGAACTCACGCCAGGCTTGCTCATGCTGGGCTAGCCCTCAACATGGGCAACTCCAACGACTTCAAGATCAAGTCAAAGATGGTCTAATCTGAGGGTGCAAGTCATCTTCATAGGGCCATTGTTGTCCACTTCAAGTTTTAGCATTCGAGAGTTCAGATTTTGGGACAGATCGCACAAATTTCTTAGTCATGCTTAGGTCACATTCAGCTCATGCTGGCAATGTGAGTCTAGCATGAGTACTGATCACGCCCAGCGTGAACAAACTCCAAGAGCCTTAAAATCGAGTCAAAATGGTCTGACTTCAAAGGTGCAAGTCATCCTCAAGGTCCATTGATGACTACTTCAAGTTCCAACCTTCAGAATTCTAGAATTCAGGTCCAAAATCACAAATATTTTGTTACTCATGCTCAGGTCACGTTCAGCTCATGCTGGTAGCGTGAGCTTAGCGTGAGCTACCAAAAGTGGCTCAAATCAAGGCATACCCAAGCTCAGTTTTCAACATGTAATTCACTCTCAGGGTCAACCATAGTCAGGCAATTGTTGTACTCAAAGAACAGGCTTCAAAGATAAAAGATTGGTGTGAAATGTATCATTTTCATCTTACTCATGCCCAAGTCATGCTCAGGTCACACTAAGCTCACGTTAGCAATGTGAGCCTAGTGTGAGTACTGATCACGCCTAGTCAAAAGCATAGCAAATACATGCTGAGGACACGCTAAGAAAAAATAAACTCACTCTGGAAGCTTTAGTGAAATAGTAATGCCTCAAATAGCCACAAAACCACTCACATCAGCACCCTGTAGTAGTCAATCCATGGATTGATAAGTTCTAAGTGAACCAGAGTCAATTTCTCTTATTGTATACTATCATTTGCAAATTTTCACCATTTGTGAGCTTGTCAAGCTCTTACACTCCAAATTGTGTCTGCTTCTATGGGCGTAAGCTAGCTTGCATAAGCCAATACACATTGTAAGATATAGTGCATCTAGTCAAGAGTGTAGCCTACCTATGCACGTCCAATTCACATGCAGCTATCCATCAAATACCTATCACATGATTTGTCTCCCTCTCATCTCTCAACTATTGATCTCATCCATGAATTCTGCACTGGAGCCTAGCCAAACCTTATAAATACCTCTTCCATTCACATAAATGGGGTTGGAAATTTTAGAGATTGATGACTTTAGGAGCATTGACTAGCAATTTTGAACACTCGGGTGCACGTGACTCCTAGCATCCAAGAACATGTAAACACATCACTCTTGGGCTTAGCACATGACTTGCCATCCACACATGGAACTACGCTTTGACTGGTGCACATCATTTTTAAGAAATACAATATAGTTCATTATTGCCTTCGATTACATTGTTCGCTCTATTTTTCATATATTTTACGATTATGTATACGCTTTGTTTACATTTCGTACGTCACCAGTTACGATAACCCCAGTGCATGCCATAGCTTATGCTCGGGGAAGTCCTTGGTTGTTTTGCTTGCAGACCATCCAAGGAACTCTACCTTCATTTTTCTTTTTCCAGCTTGCCCTCCCATGAAGGCAAGGTTGGCTATGTCTCTCCAGTAATCTTTTGGCATTTATTTTTCCCTTCCAACCTCACGTTGATGATTTCGATCAACATAGTGAGTATTATGGGACTCCCTCTTCTAGAGGTGATATTTCGCAAGCATATCATCCTTCTCATCCAGTTGCATCTCTTCCACCAATAACTCCACTACCACCTACACTCGCAATGTAAGATGAAATCCCTACCCAACAACAACAACGTAATGCCATGAGGGCTATTAAGTCTCAACCTACTGTTGGTTTAAACAACCACATGAAGAAAAGACTTTTCTTTAGAACCAATAGTCCAACCAAGCGCTTGCAATCAGAAGTGACTGATTCCTTATACACCTTAGTATCAATCAAAACTTTGGAGCCCCCTTCAACCCAATCACTGCACTCAACGCATACAGTCATGTTAACACATGCCGTCACCAATTGGATCAAAGCTAGTCACCTTCCCAAGAAATTCTCTAATCCTGGGAGTTATCTGATATACTTACAAATTGCTGGAAATGCGTCATGAAAGGCTCTTTTGGATTCAGGTTCTGGTGTCAACTTGATTTCTCAAGAAATGTACAAGGCTTGGAACCTGCCTCCATTGAAAAAGAGCAACATCCATCTAGATTTGGTTGACCTGTCCATCATTGTCCCATTGGGACTCGTGGAAGACATTGTTACCACCATTTGTGGGTGGTTGTACCCAGCTGACTTCCTAGTTATTTAGGTAAACAATGATAAGGGGGACTTCCCAATCATAATGGGAAGAGCATGGCTAAGCACCATCAACGCACACCTAGGAATCTATATCTTTCCCTAGAAATATCAAAGAAAAATACATTTGAAAAGATCAAGAAGAAGAAAGTTCTATGCATCGCATACAGTGACACAAGGTATAATTGTGTGCAAAGGTCATGGTTTGTGCAAAGTTTATCATTGCCTACATGCAATTAGTGTGCACAAGTGATTAACATACAAATATGCCTATATGCAGTAGCCACATGATAGGGTGAAACCTAGTGGCTAATAGTTGATCAAGAAAGCAGTTCACTCATATGCATGGAACCAACTAAGTTTTTGACTTGTGCTTACATCAATAACATAGACGCATTAGAGCAAGTCAATTGCCAACGTCCAAGTCTTAACCTTGAAAATATCAACTGGGGGAAGTTGGAAATCCCTGAGAAATTTAAGCAGGAGCCCCTTGAGCTGAAACCATTACCCACTGGTATGGATTACACGTTCCTTAAAAATGGAAAACTGGTAATTATCAACGCTAAGCTTGCTCCTCAATAGAAAGAAGAACTACTGAAGGTAATAAATAAATGGTTAGAAGCCTTCGCTTGGTCATATCTCAAATTAACTAGAATAGATCCTAGGATATGCCAACATAGAATTTACACTGACCCCTCCATGAAGCCTTGAAGACAACTGTAGAGGTGATTGAACCCTATGTTAAAGCAAGTAGTTAAGGAAGAAATCGTATAGCTTCTCAAGGCTGGGTTCATATACCCCATTGCTAATAGCGAATGGGTTAGCCTCTTAGTTATTATATCTAAAAAGGGAAGCAAATGGAGGATGTGCATAGATTTTAGGCTACTAAATATGGCAACATTCAAAGAGCACTTTCCATTGTCATTTGTCGACCAAGTCTTAGACACTATCGCAGGGCATCACTATTACAATTTTTAGGATGGATATAGTAGATATCACCAAGTACAAATAGCCCCAGAAGACTAGGCCAAGACTATGTTCACTAATCCTTAGGGAACATTTGCATACAAACAGATGTCATTTGGCTTATGAAATGCCCCTGCAACATTTCAAAAACTAGTTCTAAGTATATTCCAATAGTAGATAGGGAATGGCATGGAGGTCTTTATGGACGAATTCTCCACTTATGGAGCAAACTTTGATCAAGCCTTAGACCAGTTGGAGAAAGTGTTAAAAGTATGTGTAGAAACCAATTTGAGGCTCAATTGGTAGAAAAGCCATTTGATAGTCTAAGAAGGCATAGTACTAGGGCACAAAATCTCACACATAGGGATAGAGGTAGACCTCGAGAAAACGAAAATTATCCAAGGAATTACCCATCAACCAAAAAATGTCAAAGATATTTGGTCATTTTTTGGACATATAGGCTACTATAAGAGATTTATTGAGAACTTTTCAACGGTTGTCAAACCATTGGTGGAATTAATGAAAAAGGATTGGATGTCATTTATGTACGAGTGTTCACCATAATGGTCATGGACACTAATGTTGTAATATGCTTATTGATTCATTCACTGGGCATGTTGAGTCTGTCATCCCATTCCATCGTCAGTTGTCAATTAGTCAATAATCCCATACCTTCCCAATATTTTGTAAGGAACTCAAGGACACGTTTTCATTCATTCATGGGGGTATGATGAGATCAGTTACTGTAATAGTTATTCTAATTATTAGAGTGGTTACTCTAGTAGTTATTCTAATTATTAGACTAGTTACTGAAATTATTAAAGTAGTTGCTTCCAAGCCTATAAATACAATGCCCAGGTGCACAATTGAAAAGAAGTCTTTTAGCAGTCAAATAGCGAAATTCTTATAGTCTGTTTAAAAGTTATAGTATTTTCCAAGTTCCTGTAGTAGGAGGTCTAAGTGTGGATGCATCTTTATTCGATCATTGTCTACCTGAGCATACCTTGTGTACGGAAATAAAGATGAGCTCTTTGATTCATCCTTGTAGCACTTGAGATTTGTTTTCTTACACATTTTTTAATTTTAGTTTCTTATGCATTTATTTTATTTTATGCACTTTACATTTCTGTTATTAGCACAACAATTCATTTCGATCAATTAAGAAAATCATTAAATTAAACAAGAATGACCACTTTGAGCATGCGTGTAACACTTGGTAACCCAGTAACAATTAGTGTTTGGTAATCCTAGTAGTGTTGCACTTGTTCAGGATGTGTACGGCAAGTGGGAATGGAGGATGGTGTTAGGATTAGTTAGAACTTAGTTAATGAGTAGTTAAGTTAAATTAGTCACTTAGTTACCTCTCTCCTTCTCTACTAGCACAAGACATAAAAACATAAAAGCTATAAAAATCATATACCTCAAGCTTACTTAACCATACAATTGTGACATATAGGTAATCTTGGTAAGACAACGATCAACCAACTCGTCCTTGTTCCACAAGGGTGCATAAGCACTTAGTCCTTGGAATTCGATTGGATTGTACTTGAAATGCTCGTATTCGTATGGTTGAGCGTAGGGGTACCTCACTGCTCATCAACATATATATTTTAAACTAAATATGTTCATAACTCTATTTTTTTCTTTCCAACTAATTTCATGCTCTTGAAACATGTATAATGAATACATCAAGACTCCAAATTAAAATCCATCTGAACCTATGAGATCCATATCAAATGTTCTACACGTACACTAAAATCACATCTAAGTAATAGCACTAAAGCTCAAATGTGTAAATACCAAAATTACACATAAAGCATAAATACCTATTGAATAGTTGGTCTTATACCCTAGTTCAACATCCTTTCTAGCCACATCACCTATATAACACATCACATAGGGCTAGTGTACATAATCATGTTAGTTAAGCATGTAAAGATATCATAATCATAACATAAAGGCTAGAGCATCAAAACATATAAAGCATAATCATAACAAACTAACTCATCCCCAATAACCCACTAAGACTACACACATAATATATAAATCATAATCACACAACCATGCCCAATGTATCTAGAAGGAATGTAATAATCTACTTAAGTTATTTCTTTTCCCTACTATCCATGATTTTAAGTCAATGCAAATAATTTAAGATTTTTAATTTTCTTTTAAACTCATTATACCCATCATTTAATTCTTTTACTAAAACTATTTCTAGGCTAGTCATGCCCATAAACAAGGTGTTTAATGTAATACCTTGCGAAATTGTGTTTTTTGAACATTTTGCATTAGTTTACATTAGTGACCTAAATTTTTGCATCAACATCCTTTCTAGTGCTAAAAGAAGGATCATATTATTAGTTTCCTTTAACCAACATTTCTTTATTTAGTTTCTCTACTCATTGATTTCTTTAAAAAAAAAATTTCATTATAATTTTTTTTAAAAAAAATCTCTTTTACTATTGACTTAGTTTATGATTAGACCTAGTGAAATTATTAGGCCTCAAAGTAGAAAAATAACAAACAAAAACTTTCAAGCCAATCAATTTCATAGTCTTATTCCTACAAATCCTAAACACTTTCAGTCTATCAGCATGACTAATCCTCCTCTACAATCTTTCATTAACAATCCTTTCAACTTTTAAAACTTCAACCCTTTTCTAGAACCCCTCCAACACACTTTACTTTCTTTTGATCCTTCTTTCAATGATGCATGTTAACATCTTTAGAATTTTGAGACACTATGAGGTATCCATAACATTATGTGGCTTGTAGGTCTTTTGGTATCATATTTTGAGGAATAACAAATCAATGGTTCTTCACTCCTACTAATCTCTTTATTTTAATTTACAGTGACTTTAAGACTCATTTTTTCATACAATTTAATAAATTTACAAATCTCACTATATCTTTGAGTAACTTTACTAGCCTTTATAAATTGAGTATGAAAATGTTTCGAAATTACAATCTAAAATTTATTTAATAATTATTGTATGTTAATAGTGAAATGTAACCTCAATCCCAAGGAATCCTCAATTTCTTTCCCTCAATCATTGATCCTTTTTTTACATATGACATCAAGTCTAATCCCAACATAACTAACAAAATGCTATGTCTAAAACTATTGAACTTGAATAAATCACCTTTATGAACTTGCTTCAATCTCAATTTGGAACTCTTGGCCTACATTCTAAAGCCCCAATAGTTTTGAATTTTTAGCTCTCTTTCAAATATTTAAAGTTCATCCACTTTCAACTCATTATTCTCCTAGAACCTTAGCCTCAATGATGACAAATCCAAGACTTTGACATAATCTATCGTCAATCTTCTCTTTATACCTTCCACCCCTATTTTTGAGATAACAACAACTTTTAGTTTTCATAAGACTGAGGTTCAACCTCTAGTGAAAGAAGTCTTGACCAACTTGCAAAAGCTTTTAAATGAAGTGATTAAGCTAAAGTGAAATAATATCAAGATATGAGGTTAAGAAAATGAAACAAATGTAAATTTAGAAGATGTAGCTCTTAGTGAATATTGTAGGCTACCCAACACTAGCCAATATTTAGAAAAGGCTTTCCCCCAATTCCAAGCTCCATGTAGGGATATAATATAAGGTTTAAGAAATAATCATAAAGAAAAAGCCCTAATAATGATTTTAGAAATCCCTCACAAAATAGAAAATGAATTAGTAGCATCTTTTAAGTAAGTTTTGATTAATGAACCAATACCAACACATGCATGATTACAAAAGGTTAACAACATTATGAACAATATTAGTAACCTAAAAGGAAGCACTTACATTTCCCTTGGCTAATTGATGAGCGATGAGGTATCCATATGCTCAACCATACAAATACGAGCGTCCATGCATGATCTGCTTGAATTCCAAGGACTAAGTGCTTATGCACCTTTGTGGAACAAGAATGGGTTGATCAATCATTGTCTTTCCAAGCTTACTTGTATGTCACAATTGTATGGTTAAGTAAACTTGAGGCATATGATTTCTATACTTTTTATGTTTTTATGTCCTGCTGCTAATAAGGAAGAAGAGAGATAATTGAGTAAATAATTTAATTTGACTACTTATTAACTAGGCTCTAACTGATCCTAACACCAGTATTTGTTTTCACTTGTCGTACACATCCTAAACTAGTGCAATACTACTCGGATTATCAAACGTTAATTGTTAATGGATTACCAAGTGTTACACGCATGCTCGAAGTGGTCGTACTGTGTGTGCTTACTGAGGAAAGTTGTAGGGTGAGAGAGAATCATTAATTAACTAAGGAAAGCATTAAGTAATAGTAATTAACATTAATTAATCTATTCTGAATGCTGCAAGTTTTATCACAAAGTTCGTCTTTATTGCCATACACAAGGTGTGCTCAGGTACACAATGCTCGAATAAAGATCTGTTCACTTTATGACTCCTACTGTGGGCACGCAGAAATAATTCTAACTCTGAGAGGGAGAAAAGGTAAGAGTTTGGGTAAGGGACTAAGACTAACTATGCAAACCAAGTGCACCTACATCTTATTTATAGGTAACAAGGCAGGCCACGATATCGTGTACATGATATCACATGGAAGGCCACGATATTGTGGCTCAACATACCCCCACGACTGAATGAAAACTCATTCTCAAGTTCCTTACAAAATATTGGGAAGTTATGGGATTATTGATTGAATGGGAATTGATAACAATAGGGAATAATAGACTCAAAGTGCGTGGTGAACGGACCGATAAACATATTACAACATTGGTGTTCATGCTCTTTGTGGTAAAAACTATACATGGATGACATCCAAACCTTCACTTGATAGCTTGAAGAGAAAGAAGGAGAAAAGAAAATTAGGCATGTTGTTGCCAATGTTGAGATTTTTCCCTCCATTGTTTATCCATAGCCATGTGACTAGACTTATTCCTGACGTAAACATTCTAGCTCTAGTCCATCTCGAGTGCTTCCTCCTATTCCAATCCATAGTTCATGTAATCACCATCTACACACACAACACAATCACAAATGAGCAAGGATAAGTAAGCCAAAATGCAATTGATACCTTGCCTCGATATAAAGCACATTGGCTTGGTTGTGGTTATGGCAGAAACTAGGTTAGAGGTTTATTATTGATAACTAGCCAAGGTGTAGGGGTTAGGCAAGTAGTAGAATGAAAAAATTGAAAATCTTATGCCAGGGCCCCCACGACTAAGAGCGAACCTCCAATAGCAATAAGATGGAAAAATATAAGGAATAAGAAAGATGGGAAAAATAACAATGGCAATGCCAATAAAGTGGATGTCAAAGATCGGGATGAACCGAGAAATGGTGGATTGCAGAGAGTGTTTAAGGAAAAGAACTTAACAATTGCACCAAAAAGGAATGCTAGTGGATCCTCCCCAAAGTAGGCTCATGTCCTTTATGCCTTAACAAACCCACAAACCAAAGAGTCCATAGGCTCTAGGAATGTCATTTGGAAGCCAGAGTTAAAATCTTACGTACAAGAATTTACTGAGGAAAAATAATGCATCAACCAAGATATGGACTAATCATAAAACTGATAATGAGATGGAGAATGAAAAAAAATATGGAGAGTACAAATGGAATGGAATCCCAAGAACAAAGTTGTGTAAAGTCCCTTGTGTATGTCATGGTTAATGTGATTGAGTAGAACTCATTTCAAATCTAGACTTAAAAAAACCACACTTAGTGACCTTGCATCAATACACTTGGCCAATCCATCCTCTTAAAGCAACAAGAATGCCTCCACAAAGAGTCACCGCCATCCCAAGGAGAGCGAGATGGAAAAGTAGGAAGCTAGGAAGGGCCTTAGTTAGAGGGAACCTTCAAGCATGGGTAACATGTCTTTCCAGTGCCATAACTAGTTCTTGTAGTCCATATTGCTTTATTATGTTGAAGGGGTGTGCTTTGAATTCCCACTTTTTTTTTGCATGAGAACCACACCATGTACAGACTTATTTTTATTCACTCAGCTTCCTGATATTTGATCAATGGTAGAATGGTGAAAAACCCAAGAAAAGGCATCCAAGCACCCAAGAGAATGGCCAACACAAATGCATCAAATCCCCTTTAAGTCACACCCTTTTCAACCATTGAGTGCTTCCTTTAGTTTGAAAAATACCAAGCCACCAATTTATTAAGAAGTTGATTAGAAAAAAGGTACTATATAGTTCCAAGCCAAGGGAGACCACAAAGTTGAATGGATGAATGGACAACTTGGACTCATTGCCTATTTTATCAAAAGAACCATATCATAATATCAGCATCATAATTTAGAGGTAAAAACCAAACATCAGCAATAAATAGTACATAATTCAATCCACCATCAAGAGCACTTATTGTATGAAAAATGAAAGTAAATCAACCAAGCAAAGAAATAGTAAAAATGTGAATGATGGTGTTAAACAAAAATAAGAAAGATTGAAGAAATGTGTAAAACAAAAAATATAGAAAGGGCTAAGGGCCTAGAATGGTTGGCATAGGTGGACATCTCCCCCATGACTAAGTTGGAAGGAGGAGATCCAAAATAGCAAGCAAGATTGTCCACCAACAAAGGTAGTATGAGTACTAGCTAATCTAAGCTCATGGAAAGGTTTGGTTTGTTGGATGTTAACCAATAGTTTCTTATCTGGGCTCTTAGGTGTGTATATCATTATGGCCCCTAAAGGAAAATTTGCATGAATTACATAAGGTCCTTCCCATAGCATTTGAAATTTGATACGTTGTGACACATGTGTGGGATTCTACTAGAGAACCTTATCTCCCAATTGATATTTAAATTTCCTAATTCTTAGGTCATAAAATTGTTTATTGAAGGCCTTGTGCAATTTGTTAGATGATAGGGTGGCCAATTGGTTCTCATCTAGTAGGTTAAGGGTCATCAATTGTTGCTTTTATGCTAGATCAAGGTCAAGGTTGAGGTCACATGCCATGGATAGTGTACGGAGCTCAGTTTAAATGGGAAGCATTGATAATTTACCATACACTAACTCATAGGGAGAGTAGCCTATAGGGAGCTTCCATGTGGAGTGGTATGCCTAAAGAGCATCATTCAGTTTAGTGCTCTAGTCTCATCTAAACTTGCTAATGGTTCTTTTCAATATCTTCGTAATCTCCCTGTTGGTGAATTCATCTTGACCGTTTGCTTGGGGGTGATATGGTGCAGTCCATTTGTGCTCAACCTCTAAGCGTTGCATTAATTTTCAAAAAGTTGCACTTGTGAAGTGTGTACCATTGTCTAAAATAAGTGCACGAAGCACACCAAACCTATTTATGATTTATTGTTGAGAAAATCGTGTAGCTGTAGATGATGTACAATCCTTAATAGTAGTTGCTTTTGCCCATTTTGTAAGGTAATCAACGGCAACAATAATATAAAATTTTCCATTGGACATTGGTGTAATTGGCCCCATAAAATCAATTCCCCAAATGTCGAAGGGTTCTAAAGGTTGGATCCATTGTTGCAAGTCCTCCATTCTAGCAATCATCCCCCCATCACATTGACAACACTCATAAGCTTGGATGAAATGATGGACATCCTGGAACAATGTAGGCCAATAAAATCCTGCAAGCAAGATCTTAATGGTTGTTCGTCTCCCAGTGTAATGACCCATACAAGGACCCTCATGAGCATCTTGGAGAACTTGAAGTTGGTCTACATTGGGAACACACCATCGGACCAAGCCATCATGACATACTTGTAAAGTTTCCCATTGATTTCCATAAAATACTTGGCTCGATGAAGAAACTGTTATTTCTTTTTAGCATCAAACCCTTATGGTGTTTGTTGTGTAAGGAGATAGGTGAGAATACTATTATACCAGTTTGTCTCCATGGTTAATTGATTATTCACTACACCTTCAAAGAGGAGTTCATATGGAAAATAATAAAAATTGGATACTTATCCTCTTTGTTGTCCCATTGCAACCGAGATAAATGATTAGAAACTATGTTCTTGGTGCCTTTTCGATCAATCATTGTAAGATCGAACTATTATAAGATTATGAGCCATCCTATGATGTGAGGGCTTACCATTGATTTATTCATTAGGAAACTTATTGCACTATGATCCATATGTATGAATACCTTATAGCCTAAGACATAGCACCTAAATTTTTCTAGTGCAAACAATACAACCATTAATTCTTTTTCTATTGTAGTGAAGTTAAGTTGTGCAGTAGCGATACTCCTACTTGCATAGTGGATGTAATAAGGACATTTTTGATCATCTAACTATGTAAATACAACTCCTTAAGCATAGTTGGATGCATCAGTCATTATGTGGAATGGTCTGGACTAGTTAGGGGCTTGTAGAATAGGTGTTTCTATGAGCTTTTATTTTAAAGTTTGGAAAACTAGTTTGCATTCCCTAGTCCATTCGAAAGTTACATCCTTTTTCCTTAGTTCAACCAATGATTTTCCAACCTTTGAAAAGTTCTCAATAAACCTTCTGTAGTAGCCAATATGTCCAAGGAATGACTGAATATCTTTTATAGTTTCTGTTTGACGGGTAATTCCTTGGATAACTTTGATCTTTTCGGGGTCTACCTCTATCCTTATTTGTGAAATTTTATGCCCTAGTAAGATGCCTTCTTGGACCATCAAATGAATTTTCTACTAGTTGATCCTTAAATTGGTTTCTACATATCATTTTAATACCTGCTCTAACTGATCCAAGGCTTAATCAAAGTTTGCTTCATAGGTGGAGAAGTCATCCATGAAGACCTCCACACTGTTTTCTATCTACTAATCATTGAAATGTTGCAGGGGCATTACACAAGCCAAATGACATCTTTTTGTATGAAAATGTTCCCCAAGGACTGGTGAACATAGTCTTGGCTTGGTCTTCTGGGGCTATTTGAATTTGGTTGTACCCATTGTACCCATCCAGAAAACTATAGTAGCGATGCTCTACGATAGTTTCTAAGACTTGGTCAATGAATGGCAATGAAAAGTGGTCCTTGAATGTTGCCATGTTTAGTAGCCTAAAATCTATGCATACCCTCCATTTGCCTCCCTTTTTGGGCACTATAAATAAGGAGCTAAACCATTTGCTATCAGCAATGGGGTATATGAACCCAGCTTTTAGAAGTTGTTCGATTTCTTCCTTAATCACTTACTTAATCATTGGATTCAATTGCCTCTGCGGTTGTCTTTGAGGCTTCATGGATGGATCAATGTAAATTCTATGTTGGCATATCCTAGGATCTATTTCAGTTAATTTGGGATATGACCAAGCGAAGGCTTTTAACCATTTATTTATCACTTTCAGCAGTCTTTCTTTTTGTTGAGGAGCAAGCTTCATGTTAATAATTACTGATTTTAGATTTTTAAGAAACATGTATTCCATACTAGTGGGTAATGGTTTTAGCTCAAGGGGCTCTTGCTTAAACCTAGCAAGGATTTCCAACTTCCTCTAGTTGATATTTTCAAGGTCAAGACTTGGAAGTTGGTGATGGACTTACTCTAATGTGTCTATGCTATCAATGTAAGCGCAAGTCAAACCCTCAATTGGTTCCATGCATATAGTTGAACTGCTCTCTTGATCAACTGTTAGCCACTGGGTGCCTTCTTATCCTATGGCTACTACATACAGGCATCTTTGTATATCAGTCACTTGTGCACACTGGTTACATGTAGGCAATGTTAAATGTTGTACAAACCATGACTTCTGCATGCAATTACACACTGTGTTACTGTATGCGATACATGGAACTTTCTTCTTCTCAATCTTTCCAAATGTATTTTTCTTTGATATTTTTAGGGAAAGATCATGGATTCCTATGAATGCATCAATTGTGCTTAGCCATGCTATTCCCATTATGATTGGGAAGTCCCCCTTACCATTGTTCACTTGAATCACTAGGAATTTGGCTAGATAAAACCTCCCACAAATAATGGTGACAATGTCCTCCACTAGTCCCAATGGGATAGTGATGGACTAGTTGGCCAGCTCTAAACAAATGTTACTCTTTTTTAGTGAAGGCAAGTTCCAAGCCTTGGACATTTTTTGAGAAATCAAGTTGACACTACAACCTGAATCCAAAAGAGCTTTTTCGGCTCATTTCTAGTGATTTGTAGATATATTAGAGAACTCATAGGATCAAAGAATTTCCTAGGAAGATGGTCAAATTTTATCCAATTGGTGATGACATGAGTTAACATGACCATATGCATTGAGCACGGTTTTTGGGTTGAAGGGAGCTCCGAAGCTTCAAGTGATAGTGAGGTGGTTGAAGAATTAGCCGCTTGTGGTTGCAAGGGCTTAGTTGGACTATAGGTTCTAAATAAATGTATTTTCTTCATGCAATTGTCAGAACTAACAATAGGTTGAGGGTTAACAACCCGTATGGTGCTACATTGCTGTGGCTAGGTAGGGATTTCACCTTGCATAGCTGGAGCAAGTGGTAGTGGAGCTAAGGATGGAAGAGGTGTAGCTGGATGAGAAGGATGATATGTTTGTGGAACATCACTCCTAGGAGAAGGAGTCCTATAATACTCATGAGCTTGGTAGTGAGGTTGAGGAGTAACGTGACCATTAAAGTCATGTGGAGAGATTGGCTACTACACGTACTATCCATATGGGTCAAGTTTACGGTAAGGATACTATTGCCATGGTGGTGGCATTCCCCGTGATTGTGGGTATTGCCACTATTGATACTACTTAATTGGTTGTGGTGGAGTTTCACTTGGATAATATGTTAAGGGTTGGTGGAACTACCTTCGGTTACCTTGATGGTAAGGTAACCTTCGGGGAGTTTTCCTTTTGTTTAATCATGGGTTGAGTGCATACACCCCAGACTCCTACAGATGTGAGATTATAGGGTAACATCCATTAGAATAGTCATATTGGCATATCTCGCATCCACTATCATTGTTTGTATTTGAATCCAAAACCTTTTCGATGATGGCCACTTTGCCATTACCATTGTTACATGCATGTTCAGTTTCTCTCTTTTTTATTTTTTCATGATCACTAGCTTGCTCTCTAGACTCATCTATTATTTTAAGAATGATTTGAAATCTATCATCTAGGGAATCCCACATTTGATCTACCTTTGCCAATACTTCTGATGCTAATTTTTGGATAGGCAAGGTTTTTCTATTCACCATCTCTTCAAGTGGTGACTCTTCTTCATCCTCACAGAATCTTACTCTCCTATTTCAGAGGGAAGGATCTCTATTATATTCCTCCACACTCTCTCTTTTCCTTAGCTCATCTTTTTCTTTAGCAACTTGCTCAAACAATCTTTGAAGTTGATGGGTCCTAAGCTTAGATAGCCTTCTTTGGGCATACGTCTCAAGGGTTCTTCGCGTTTTATGTCTAATCCCATCTACAAGATGGCGTAGTTGATCCCTTTACAAATAACCATGGCTAGGACAATGATGTAATAGTGCATAATATCGGCCCATGGTAGCATCCAAGGGTTCATGTCCTCCTTGTTTCCAGCCTTGGATTTTCTTTCATAGGTTAGACACTCAAGAGTACATTTGGTACTTATCATTGAAAAATTCGAACATGGTACTTCACCTATGAATGGATTTCGATTCTAAGGACCAGTAGCAGCTCTCCACTTCTTTGACTAGCGTTCGTGGGAACAACTTAATTTTTTGCCATTCGCTTTCTATTTTTTGTAAGGCACATGCATCATGAAATACTTGTAGATGATTTTGAGGATTAGCGTTGTACCCCCTTCAAATTGTGGGATGTTGTTCATGTCTAATCTCTTGATCCTACTATCTTTTTGGTGCCTTGTTGGGATTCTGAAAGCCTCAGTTATTTCTAGCATACTTCAAGTAGCGAGTAGGGGTTCATCATGATCATCCCATCTATCGTGTTTATGATTCCTATGTTGTTTCCTACTCTCCCTTATTTCACGGTGCATTTCCCTAGAGTGTCCTGGTCCCCTTTCTTGACTATTTTGTCTATGACTCCTGTTTCACTTATCCTTATCCTCATGATCTTTTTTTTTGTGACTATGTCCAAATCCTGAAGGAGAGGGTGAAGGAGATGATGAAGACAAAGAAGAAGGAGGATTGCCACCATGTTGGTGCCTGCTTCCTTCTCTTTGGTGGTCATGGCCTCGATCATGGTTATGATCAAAATGTCCATCTTTGTCATGTGTTTGTGTTCCTTTTTTAGATACTTTGTGTTTTTTAGTACTAGAATCTAGGTTATGGATAGTTGAGTAAAGATTCTGATACACAACCCCTTGACTGAAGTCAATGGGAGAAACATCATTGTGTGGGAGACTCCCTAAGGCAGGTTCACCATCCTCATTTTCTCTTAGGACATGTGGGACATTCTATGATAACTTTTCCTTCATGGATTCATAGCGTCTCTCTTATTGCAAATCCCTTTTATGCTTTGCCTCTGTTGGTTCATACTCTCTCGAGTCATGATCATGCACAACGTACTCTGCATGTAAGTGCTACATACCAATTTTTGTGAGATCACGAAGAAGCATGCTTGGGACAAATCAATCAAGAGGTAACGCTATGCTACCTTCTAAATCTCACCAATGATGTTGTTCATCTTGGTGGAGGACAAAGGTAAATTTTGGTACATATTCATTAGGATGAACATATACCACATGAAACTGTTGAGGGACTAGCAGATTATCATGTGTACTACACCTCCGATTGTTCCATGTATCAAACCTAGGCGGTCAAACACTTTCATACGAAGAAGGAGACATGATTGTCTATTTAGTGTGCAATGTATTATTATTTATTATTTTTCTTTAACCAATCCCAAGGGTTTTTTCCAATGATGTGAAAGATTTCCTATGTTTTGGTTAGCGCACAAGCAACAAAATCCTTGGCAATGGCGACAATGATGAGCAGTAAGGTATCCCTATGCATAACCATACGAATATGATCATCCACGCATGATTCGGTTGAATTCCAAGGACTAAGTGCTTATGCGCCGTTGTGAAACAAGAATGGGTTGATCAATCGTTATCTTCCTAAGCTTACTTGTATGTCACCATTATATAGTTAAGTAAACTTGAGGCATATGATTTTTATACTTTTTATGTTTTTATGTCCTACTGCTAATAAGGGAGGAGAGAGATAACTAAGTAACTAATTTAATTTGACTACTTATTAACTAGGCTCTAATTGATCCTAACACTAGTATCCGTTCTCACTTGCTGTACACATCTTGAACTAGTGCAGCACTACTGGGATTATCAAATGCTAATCATTACTGGGTTACCAAGTGTTACACGCATGCTCAAAGTGATCGTACTATGTGTGGTTACTTAGGAGAGTTGTAGGGTGAGAAAGAATCTTTAATTAACTAAGGAAAGAATTAAGTAACAGTAATTAACATTAATTAATCTATTCTGAATGCTACAAGTTTTATCACAAAGTTTGTTTTTATTGCCATACATAAGGTGTGCTCAGGTACACAATTCTCAAATAAAGATCTGTTCACTTTATGACTCCTACTGCGGGTACACAGAAATAATTCTAACTCTGAGAGGAAGAAAAGGCAAGAGTTTGGGTAAGGGACTAAGACTAACTATGTGAACCAAGTGTGCCTGCCTCTTATTTATAGGCAATGAGGTAGGCCACAATATCATGTATGTGATATCGCATGGAAGGCCATGATATCACGGCTCATCATTAATAAAGCCATAATAATCAAATTACTACATGATGAGTGGCGAGGTACCCGTACACTCAACCATACGAAACGAGCATCACACGCGTGATCCAGTCGAACTCCGCAGATGGACTAGTTGTGGCACCTAGATAGTTAGCCTTAGGTCGCAGTTCGTTGTCTTCCCATCTAGACTAGTTTTGCATATGTCATGTATGGTTTAGTC
>MNCI01005871.1:369152-452987 GCA_015680685.1 Gnetum montanum
AAAAAAGATAAAACAAAAAGTTGAAAAAATGAAAAACCAAAAAACAAAAAAGTTGTAAAATTAAAGAAAATTAAAAATATTTATTAATCCTGCTTGTTATTGGAATGGGGGATATCCCCCATAACTAAACGGTTGAGTATGGCTAGGATTAATAAATGGAAAATGAGGATCCTTGCATATTGAAAATATTGAAGCTGGTCCATATGTATCACCTTGGATTTCACACACTTTATAATAAACACAGTGGGGCACTTCATACGATGTAGTTCTCGGATAACGAGTTGACCCACTATGATGTTTAGGACCGTTAGATGGTATGCAAGGATTGGGCTGATGCCTCTCATGATTGTGTTCATTAGGCCTTGTGGTTGTTGAAGTGTTAGTTGGTGGCCCTAATGAAGTTACATGAGGCGTTGGGTTCGAAGGTAAGGGTACACCACATTGTTGGACTTGTGCTGTGTTGGAAGATGCAGTGGCCTCAGAGTTATGTTGTCCCTTCCTACAGCCGTGTTTAAAGAAAGGATGTCTTTGATGTTGAGGAGGCTCTTCACTGCTGTTAGTAGTAGTAGCACAAGTGTTGTTCATGGGTTGTGGTGGTACAAACACCTTAGGAACAGTTGGTGGCATTGTGGAAGGAGGGAAAGGATAAGAATGTTGAAAGTTAGGAGGAATGAAAGGTGCACAAGGTGGTGGTTGTGTTGGAGGTATGGGTTGATAGTGTTGTGGAGAATGGTATTGTGGTGGGATAGAGTATGGTGACCCGAATGAAGAAACAAGGTGGTGGACGTTATAAGCATTTGGATTTGGAAAATGTGAAGGGTGCCTCCAGTCTAAGGGTGGATTCCCCCACGACTGGGATTGTTGCCATTGTGGTCTAACACAGTATCGCTATACGAACTCTGGATGTAACGTGTTTCCCCAATGCTCCTGTAGATGTAACAATATTGGGCATTGACCTTTGGGGTGATCGTACAGGAATATGTTGCATTCATATGTATGATTGACAGTTGAGCACTTAGTCCCTTCATTCCTTCTTTCCGAATGTCTATTATTTCGCCCTGCTTCTTGAGTTGTCAAATCTCTATCTCCAATGGTGTTGATATATTCTCCACACTTTTGATTCATCCATTCCAACATCTTATTGATCTTTGCCTCGGCTCCTTCTAACGATTGTTGTATTGGCAAAGATGATGTTTCCACCTTGAGATTGGTTGATCTCTCCTTGTTATGATCATGGACCTTTGTTGAGTTAATATTTTGGTCCCGTTGATATTTTTCAACGCTCTCCCATGTAGCTAATTCTCCTTCTTCTTTTACTACCAGATTAATAAGCTCTTGGATTTGATGGGTTCGTAGGTTGTATAGTTGACCTCAGGCATACGTTCCTAAGGTCTCTCTTGTTTCATTATGTAGCCCATCAATGATATGGTACATTAGCCTTTCCTTGGAAAATCCATGGCCTGGACAGTTGTTTAACAGTGAATAATATCTTTCTAAGGCCATGTCCAAGGGTTCATGTTTTTCTTCTTTCCATCCTTGGATTTTTTTCCTCAAGGCTGACACTCTTACGTAGGTTTGATATTTTTCATTAAATACTTCTACCATTGTTGACCAGCGTTGTATCGAGTTCGGTTTTAACAATCTATACCATACTTTTGCTTGGTCAATGAGTGTCATAGGGAAGAGCTTAAGTTTTTGCCACCCATTATCAATGTTGTTCCATGTACAGGCATCACAGAAGGCTTGTAAATGTTGATTCGGGTCTAAGTCATAGCCTCCTGAAAATGTAGGAAAGTTGTTTAAATCGAGCTTGGGTAGTCGGCTCTCTTTACGATGCCTACGTGAGATTCGAACGGCCTCCTGTATTTGCGTTAGGCTTGTAGTGGCCAGTGGGGGTTCATCGTCATCTGGTAAGTTATGTTTTCGTGTGTTGCGATGACGTTGTTTTTGTTCATTCTTATAAGAAACCCCCACCTCAGATTGCATACTCCAATCTCCATTGTCATATGGTTCGTTGGTTCTCCAATGAACTTCCTCACTAAGTGTGGCATTATTATTATCTTGTAAGAGAGACATTTTTGTGAAACTGTGTGTTAATTTATGTGTGACTTCTTAATAATTATTTCTTCTTTCTAAGAGATATATCTTTAAGTCAAATCTGCTAGCCATCAAGCCAAAACTACTATGACACCTTTCTGTCCCTGGTATCTTACTTTCACCACCACAAGTTCAAAATTTGTGACTTCTATTTTTTCCAATAACATCTTGCATTCTGCAAATTATGCTTCATATTTGACATAGGTGGTTGCTACCTACTACTCAAGCTCTGTCCTTAGGCACCCTACTATTAACATGACAAGGTTGGCATGCCACAAGTTTTCCAACTCCATGTATTTAGTCAAATCTTGGATCTACAGGTCCCAGCTCTTAAATTCTGCTTGGTGGGTGATGAGTGGCGAGGTACCCCTACACTCAACCATACGAAACGAGTGTCGCACGCGCGATCCGGTTGAACTCCGTAGATGGACTAGTTGTGGCACCTAGATAGTTAGCCTTAGGTCGCAGTTCGCTGTCTTCCAACCTAGACTAGTTTTGCATATGTCACGTATGGTTTAGTCTAAATGAGATGTATGATGTGTTCTAATTCTAACGCTACTCCTGATGGCAGTGGAAAATAATACTAACTAAGCTAAGCTAGCAGGAAAAGGTAAAGAAATCTAATTTAGCCTAAGTGCGACGAGCAACCGATTCCTTGATCAACTGTACACATCTTGGACTTCGTGCATGACTGCCACTGGGACTACCAAGCATAGGCCTAGGTACGCCACTAGGATTACCAAGCGCAGAGCCCAAATGCGCCATTGGGTTACCAAGCGTAGATCCCCCTAGCTACACCACTGGGCTACCAAGCAGTCACACTTAAATGCTCGTAATCAAGTCGTACTTGTTCTGCTTCTAGGAGTTTAAGGGGAGAGACTAATCGCGATAAGTATCCGATTCCTTAACTAGCCGTACACACCCGTAGATGCTTGTAGTTAAGTCATACTCACACCACGCTATGAAAGCAATAAATAACATTAAATAAATAACAATTAAATAAACTAAGTGAATGCTGCAATGATGAAGTAATCTCGATCTTTATTGTCGGTCATGTGCATGTCCAAGTACGGCACACTCGAATAAAGACACCGTACAATCACATTCACCACACTGCAGGCAGACACAGGAAAAATTCTAACTCTGGAGGGATCAAACTGCCAGAGCTTCGCTACTCTAAAACTGGGATCCCCAACAAGGGAGAGCCGCCTCTTATTTATAGACATGGCGGCAGACTGCAATATCGCGTACGTTATATCGTAGGGAAGGACACGATATTGCGACTCTGATACAACAGGGTGGTGATATCACGGCAACTGATACAACAGGGTGGTGATATCACGACGACTAATACAATAGGGCTGTGATATCACGACTATCAGCACTATGAGCAATTCATGTCTCATCAGTGGGCGAAGGCATATGTGTCCAATATGGCTCGCTAGTCAGTGTGTTGAGCATTGATAGCATTGATATGGGCCTTGGCCATATGGATCTCCTTCTCAAGGATTTGTTTGTACATCCCCACCTGATCTCAAAAGTTCTTCTTTAGCTTCTCATGTCTTTTAGCCTCATTTTGCCACACAATTATTTCAATGGCTATCTTTTATCGAATTGCACGTACCTCATTCATTGAGAGGGTTCAATTCTCCCTAGCTAAATGACTTATGTCTTGGTTGACCCGGATGAATTGTTCTCATAACTGATGGAATTGTTCTTTGAGAATGTTCTTTTGCTTTTCAATAGAGGTCAATTGAAGGTTGTCAACAACAAGCTATTTATTTTCCTCCTGTAAGACGTTGAGTGCCTTAAGATGTGCATGAGTTTGTGCTTGTGTTGTGGAAGCATCCCAAAAAACCTTCTCTTTTTCCTCAGCCACCTTTTTATTCTCTGTGATTAACTTGGTTAGTTTCTCAGTTCTAAAATTATCCAGCTAGTCTGCAAGAACAAATTGCAGAGGGTCTTGTTGTGCTACTTGTAGGGCCATGAGCTGTTCTTGCAATTTCTGCACTTCTTCTTTCGCATGCTCGACCCTCACTTCTGTTAAGACCAACTTTCCTTATGTGGAAATGAGGTTTGATTGAATTGCCATAACATCATGAGGGATGTCAAATAATGATGTCATTACTTGCCCTATTTGAATCAATCGATCAAGTGCATCCTCATGTTCTGTAGAAGTCATTGAGGTTCTAGCCAAAGTTTGAGCATCTCGTGCTCCTATGAGATCTTCCAATGGCACAACAGGTACATTGAATGATTCTTTGATGTGGTCCGTGACCACTTCTGTAACTCCTGTGGCATCCTCATGTTGCATGACCACCACAGTGGCCCCTTCACTAGTTTCTAATTGCACTTGGAAAGATGTCGTGTTTCCTGAAATCTGTTGTGACCAACTACTTTCCTCTCTTCCTATGTGAATAGATACTTCACCCCTTGTGCAATCCAAAGAAATAATGGGCTGAATGGCATCATTAGTGACGTGGAAGAGGTTTGTGTCATCACAACTTCCCCAACTGATTATCTCAGCGATGGCCTTGAGATGGCTCATCGATGATCTGTAGTCTTGTGGCAGTGGCTAATATTGGCTTGTTCTAGGCCCTACTTCCTATTGTTGGCTAGGACTTGTACTTGGAGGTTGGCTAGGTCCTACAAGTTGAGTTGTAGTTGATCCAGCCATCTGTTCTTCTTCTTCTTCTAGTCCCACCGTCTTGCCAGTGATTTTCCTTGGAGCTGGCGACTTTAGCAATTCAGCATATGAAGCAGTCTGGGCTTTTTGGAGGACATCATTAGTGTATCCTTTGATACCAGCACGTTGGCACAACTTCTTGATAAGAGGAAAGGCAAGGTAAGCTTCCTTGTCTTCCGTTCCTTGAACCGCCTCAGGATCTCCGTTAAATATAGATGGGGCAGGTTAGCATTAAGCTTTCCCATCAGCACTGCACATCCTCACGCCGCATATAGTGATATTCTTTTTAGGCCCTTTGTGGAGAAGAGGTGATATGTTCCAATTTTGAAGTAGATCCTCTCTTCCATCGTCAACTCACCAAATGTTTTATCTCTGCCATAAGCCCTTTCCAACCAATCTGCTCGCACATTGGGGTCTGAACGGGTGGACAACTGAGTAACTTTGGGCCCTATATTTGGAAGGTTTAACACTTCTGAAATGTCCTATGCAGAGAAATCAACTATCACACCACAAATGTTGATGGTGGTGCCTTGCTCCCTATTATGCAAAAATTCGTACGTCTCCCCCAGGTACCAGGCACTACTTTCAAAGAGGATAGGGCATACGGGAGATCCTTTGAGGTGATCCCTAATGGCCTCAGGAGCGAACTCTACAAAAAATTTAAAGTTAAATTCCACAATCACTGTAGCAAATGCAGAATTTTTGTGGATGGCCTGAACACAATCTTGGGGCAACGTGAGATGTTGTCCCTATTCAGGCACTGCAATAGCTCCTCCTTCTACTTGCTTGGACTGTACGGTAGGAGGATTCTCTTGATGAATGTTGAATAATTGTTCCTTCTGTTCTGCATGTTGTCCAACAGGATCATGTCTTCCACCTCTCCTAGGTCATTTGCTTCCACCTTGAGTAAGGCCTTCTTGTTGTCCACGTTTCGGGGCCATCTGCAATCACACAGGGTGAAGCGTTAGTAAGGTTGTTTCTAAAATTAATTTATACCTTATTGCTTTTCTTTATTAATTAATTTGTTTAATCTTCATGTGATATTGCCTGAAATATTGTAATAATGAGTCTGCTTTACTTAGGTGGTTTCCAATTTTAATTTCCTACTGTACCTACAGGATAAAATGATTTTTTGGCATAATTTATTCTTAATTTACAACTAATTATCCTTAATAATGTTCTTTAGATGATAATAAATTCCAAAAAAGTTAGGTGCTATTCGGCAGGTGTTCCTCCCCCACGACTAAGTTGAACACTTCGGGTTCAAGCAGGTTTAGAAAAAATTGAAATCAAAGTACTAGCAAGCAAGATAGAGTTAGAAAAGCAAGGGTCGTTCAATCACAAGTTGTAGAGAAAAATTTGAAAAACTCCCCTGCGTGATGTGTGGAAAATGAAGCTAAGTGTTGCAGGGGGGATCACCTATTTATAGGGTTTGCGGGATGTGATATCTTGTACGATACATCGCATACGCGATATCACGTTGGCCGCAATATCACATATGCAATATCACGGCCCTAGTGACATGAGGCACAACAAAAATATTGAATTTTTAAAGATTTTCTTGAAATCTATGTTGGAAACTTAAGACATGTGACACATGTTAAACGTTGCTAGGGTAATTCCATTAATTCGAAAGGCACAATTAATTGTGATGGTGTGGATTTTATCAATAAAACCTCGAATGGGAGAAAAAGGCTATGTAATGGTACATAGGAACGTTGAAATTCAGAGGGATAATAGTAGGGAAAGAATGCTATGAAAAATTATGCTGAGGATAAGAAATGGTGTGTGTGAGCTATGTCATAAGTGAGTATTACAAAAGATTACACAAGTGGGTCCTCCCCAAAGTAGGTTCTTACCTATAATGCCCTTGTGTAACCACACTTAAAGTGTTCGTGGGCACTAGAAGGGTTAAACATTGAATGAGATAAGCGTTTGGGTTCAGATGATATAAAGGGTGTCTCCAGTTTAGGGGTGGCCTCCTCCACGACTAGGATTGCTGCCACTATGATCGAACACAGTATCTCTATACAAACTCTGGATGTAACGTGTTTCCCCAATGCTCATGTAAATGTAACAATATTGGGCATTGGCTCTTGGGGTGATCATACAACCATAGCTTGCATTCATACATATGATTGGTAGTTGAGCTCTTATTTTTCTTATCCCTTCTTTCTGATTTTCTAATGTTTTGTCCTACTTCTTGAGTTGTCAAAACTCTATCTTCAATAATATCAATAAATTCTCCACACTTTTTATACGTCCATTCCAACATCTTATAGATCTTTTCCTCGACTTCTTCTAGTGATTGTTGTATTGGCAAAGATGATTCTTTTACCTTGAGATTGGGTGATTTCTCCTTTGTATGATCATGGACCTTTGTTAAGTTGGGATTTTGGTCCCGTTGATGTTTTTCAACACTCTCTCATCTAGCTATTTCTCCTTCTTCTTTTGCTACCTACATAATAAGCTCTTGGACTTGATGGGTTTGTAGTTCACATAGTTGACCTTGGCAATACATTCCTAAGATCTCTCTTGTTTCATTACGTAGCCCATCAATGATATGGTACATTAGCCTTTCCTCGGAGAACCCATGGCCTAGACAGTTGTTTAATAGTGCATAATATCTTTCTAAGGCCATGTCCAAGGGTTCATGTCATGCTTGTTTCCATCCTTGGATTTGTTTCCTCAAGGCTGACACTCTTGCGTAGGTTTGATATTTTTCATTAAAGAGTTCTACCATTGTTGACCAACGTCGTATTGAATTTGGTTTTAACGATCTATACCATACTTTTTCTTGGCCAACTAGTGTCATAGGAAAGAGCTTGAGTTTTTTCCACCCATTATCAATGTTGTTCTACTTGCAGGCATCGTAGAAGGCTTGTAAATGTTGATGCATATCTAAGTCATAGCCTCCTGAAAAAGTAGGAAAGTTGTTTAAATTGATCCTGGGTAGATAGCTCTCTTTACAATGCCTACGGGATATTCAAACAACCTCTTGTATTTGCGTTAAGCTTGTAGTGGCTAGTAGGGGTTCATCGTCATCGGGTAAGTTATGCTTTCATGTGTTGGGATGATGTTGTCTTTGTTCATTTTTGTAAGAAACCCCCACCACAGGTTGCGTACTCCAATCTTCATTATCATATAGTTCATTGGTTCTCCAATGAATTTCCTCACTAAGTGTGGCATTATCATGATCTTGTAGGAGAGGCATGGTTGTGAAATTGTGTGTGAATTTGTATGTGACTTTTTTATAATTATTTCCTTCTAAAAAGATATATCGTTAAGTCCTATACAACAACCTTGTATGATATAACTCATCTAGATAACTAGCACCATCCTCAGCAACGGAGCCAATGATGAGCAGCTAGGTACCCCTACGTCCAACCATACGAATACCAGCATTCACGCACGATCTGGTTGAACTCCACGGACAGGCTAGTTGTGGTATCTAGACAGTTACACGTCGATCGCAGTTCTCTGTCTTCCCACCTAGACCAGTATTTGCTTTGTCACATATGGTTTAGTCTAGAGTGCGGCGTATGATGTGATCCTAAATTAATGCTACTCCTAGATAAAATGGAAGATAATATTAATTAAACTAATGAGCAATAGGAAATGAAGTCTAAGATAGCCTAAGTGCAATGAGTATCTGTTCCTTAATCATCCGTATACATCTTGGACCTCGTGCACGACTACTACTAGGATTACCAAGCTTAGATCCTAGGTACGTTGCTAGGTTATTAAGTAGTCACCCTTAAATCCTCATGATTAAGTCGTACTCATTCCACATTTAACAACAGGAATAGTAAATGATGATAAAGAAATATTAACTAAGAAAGCAATAAATAATAATAACGATTCAAAATTAAACTAAAAAATTAAAACTAAGTGAATGCTACAATGATGGAGTAATCTCGATCTTTATTTTTGGTCATGTGCGCGTCCAAGTACATCACACTCAAATAAAGGTTCCATACAATTACAAACATCACATTGCNGGCATACACAGAGAGGAAAAGGACGAGAAAGAAATTAAAACACTTAAGCTAAAACTGACTAACTTCCTCCAATTGATCCTACTCTTCTCTCTATCTCTTATTTATAGATGAGGAGACAGGCTACGATATTGCATATGCGATATCGTAGTTGGGCTGCGATATCACGTACGCGATATCATGGTTGCCCAAATGACAACTCATCAATGATCATTGTTACCTTAACTATAGGATCAAATTTTTCAATTTCATGAATTTGAACACTTGGATACTAAGAGTAGATGATGCCTCTTCCAAAAAAGGATGTGGAGTAGGAATAATGCTTATACCTCTTGGCAAAGCTCCTATCCTTAAAGCCATCAATGTTTTGCAACCCATGACTAACAAAATGGTCAAATATGAAGCACTCATATATGGGATCAAGTTAGCTCAATATTACGACTTGTCCAAGCTTAAAATCTATAGTGACTTCCAACTAATAGTGAACCAAGTCAATGGAACCTTTGACAATAAAGATGTCACCATGAAAGCATATAAAGATTACATTCTTGAATTGTTTAAAAAGTTTGAATGTGTAACCATTGAACATGTACCTATAGAGGAAAATTACATTCCTGAAGTGCTAGCCCAAATGGCCACCACTTTGGATGTCTCATTTAAACACAATGCTTGGGATTCAGAAATTATTATTGAAAAGGTGAAATCCTATNAGAACATCATTAAACTCATGTAGTAATTTGACTAGGCTTTGTCTTTCATCTAAATGTAAACAAACTCCTATTTTAACATGATATTGTTTTCCTTTCTTTTGAATCTGGATTGTTTCAATCTTAGCTAACATTTTCCAATTAGTGTTTTTGGACAAGTTTATGGTCTTGGTGTGCAAGTTGTCAAATAATGCTTTCCTAACTAGTACTTCAGGAGATGTTTTGTTTAAAAACACAACATCCTTTGATATATCCCTTTGATCACTAAATTTTCCTTCAAAAAATAAAAATTTACAAACATGGTCNTCAAAAACTTAGACTTGTAAATCAAAATATTGATGCCCTCATCAAAGTGGAAATTGACAAGCTTTTAGAATCCAAAATTATTTACTTGGTGAGACACTCCAGTTAGATATCAAACTTAGTACCTATTAGGAAATGTACTAGTAAATTAAGGTTATGTATTGATTTCCATAACATTAATTCTTCTTGCATTAAGGATAATTATCCACTCCCCTTTATGGAGGAGCTAGTACAAATTGTGAATTAGGCTCAAATATATTCCTTTTTAGATGGGTACTCAAGATATAACCAAATTTTAGTAAATAAGAAAGACTAGTACAAAATAGCTTTCATGATGAAATGGGAAACTTTTTAGTTCACTAAAATGCCCTTTGGCCTCCTAAATGCTGTCTCTACCTTTGAAAGAGCTATGGATAAAACTTTTGAAGGGTTGATGAGAAAGTGCATTATTATCTACTTAGATGACTTAATCGTTTTCTCCAAAGATCAGAGTACACACCTTAGAGACCTGAGGAACATTTTTATAAGATGTAGATGATTTGGTATTACCCTAAATGCAAAGTAATCTATCTTTGGTGTTCAAAGTGGTAAATTCCTAGGTCATGTAGTGACTAAGGAGGGGATTGTGATTGATCTTGAGTGGGTGAATGCAATTTTAGAAGTACCTTACCCTCTATCCAAAACTGATTTAAGGGCATTCTTTAGGAAAATCAACTTTGTTAGATGATTTATCCCCATCTATGTTGAAGTAGTTAGACCATTGAATGAGATTCTTAAAAAAGATAGTAATATCCACTAGATAGAAGAAATAAAGAAAGCTTTCCTTGTTATCAAAGAGGCCATTATAGGTGCTCCTATCCTGGCTTTCTCCTTGGTATGAAAATGACTTCCACTTATATGTTTTTTCTAGCGATGTTATTGCCATTGCTATCTTAACCCAAGACATAAATGATCAAGGTGAGAGACCCATAGCTTTCATGTTTGCACCTTTAAAGAATGTAGATTTAAGATACTCACCGGTGGAGAATCAATTGTATGTGGTAATAAAAGCCTTGAAGAAATTCCACTACTACTTATTAAACCTAAAATTATTTGTCATTTTCCCTAACCAAACCACCATTTCTTTAGCTAAATTACAAGATCCTAGCGAAACATGTGCTAAACGGGTTATGAAGTTGCAAGAATATGATATTCAATGGAAGGTAGCCAAGTTATTTAGAGGGATTGGCCTTGCCAAGCTAATTGCCAAAGCCTCAACTTTAGAAAGTTGTGATGCACCTGAAGATAAAGAATCAATTCCTTTTCACATATTATCCATTGATGAGGAAAATGATATACCATTTGCTCCTAATCAATTGTATGGTCCATGGTATGGTGATATCAAAATTTATTTAACCTTCCATCATTATCCCTCGGATTTACCTAGATATAAGAGAAATCTTTTAATATGAAAATGTTTGAAATTCACTTTAATTAGTGAACTATTTAGAAAGAACTTCCAAGGAATATACCGTAAGTGCTTACACCAAGAACAGGCTAACAATGCTCTAAAACAGCTTCACAAGGAAGGACATATAGGATACTGCTCATTAGTTCATAAAATCATGAGGGCTAGTTATTATTGGCCTACTATGATAAACGATGCTGACAACTTGGTTAGAACTTGTGTCTAATGTCAAATATTTAATGGTAAAGATCCCAAGAGTTTAGTCTCTTTACGACCTATAATAGAAACTAGACCATTTGCTTAGTGGGCTTTAGATGTTATTGGAGTGATTAATCCTTTGTCTACTACCCTACACAAGTTTATCTTAATAGCCACAGATTATTGCACACGCTAGTTAGAAGAAAAAGCAACTAAAACTACATCATCTCATCATCTCAAGGTATGGGTATTCTTATGCTATAGTAGTTGACAACGAACCTACCTTCATCTCCATAGAGTTTACAAATTGGGCTAGAGAACATAACATCATTATTCAAGGTGGTAACCAAATATTATCCATAGGGTAATGGTTTGGCTAAGTCCTCCAACAAAATCATATTAGATGGAATTAAGAAAATGATAGCCCAAAACCCATTAATTGGCACAAATAGCTAAAATGGGTAGTTTGGACAAATAGGGCTCATTATAAAGAATCAATCAATACTACACCATATGAGTTAGTGTACGAACAAAAACCAATATTTCCAATTAATTTTCAAATTCTAACATATCAGTTCTTCTTGGACTATTTGCTAGCTGATGAGCATATAATATCATGTACATGCGACATTTGGAATCTGGAGCTTAAAAGGGTTAAAGTGATTGAAAATTTGTGTAATCATTAACAAATTGTCAAGAAATGGTTTGATAAGAAATATGTGGCAAAATTATTTCAAGTAGGTGACTTGGTTCTTAAGAGGGATAGAGCATCTGGTTAGACCTACCCTGAAACCAAGTTTTCCCCTATGTGGTCTAGCCCATTCCAAATTGCAGACGTCATTGGTCCCAATGTATACAAAATTGTTGATTTGTAAGGACGTAGGTTACATACAAATTTTAATGCATTTCATTTAAAGCATTTCTACTTAGGTACCCCATGTGAACACTTGGTAGATTGCTACTTGCATGCTTTCTTCCTCTTCACCATGCATTTCATTTGTATATAGTTACATTTGCATATTTTCTTTGCATTTTCATCATTTCTTCCTTAGCATATTGTTTTGATTTTTTCTTTGCATATGATTTTAATAATCATTATGGTCTTTTGAGTTACTAGGCGTTTGGTCATCAGAGCACCATTGAAAATAATGTTAGTATAATTTTTTTATAATATTTCTCATTAGTATTACATAAAATCTCTTTTATACTATATATTTCAATAATGGTTTGATTCTTCCTAATATTTTTCAAGGTTTTAATTTCTTTAGTTATGTTGGATTATGGAGCATGAGATTTGTGCTAAATTATTGATGAGTGGCGAGGTACCCCTACACTCAACCATACGAATATGAGCACTTCACGCATGATCTGGTTGAACTCCGCAGATGGACTAGTTGTGGTATCTAGACAATTACTTGTAGATTGTAGTTTGCTATGTTTCCACTTGAACTAGTATTAGCTTTGTCATGTATGGTTTAGTCCAGAGTGAGGTGTATGATGTGTTCCTACACTAATGCTACTTCTGGGTATGATGGGACATAATATCAACTAAGCTAAGAGAGAGAGGATGAGAGAGAATCTAAACTAGCCTAAGTGCTCATGATTAATTCATACTAATTTCACATTTAATAATAGGGATAGTAAATGAAGGGTAAGATATATTAATTAGGAAAACAATAAATAACAATAACAATTAAATAATTAAGCTAAGTGGATGCTGCAATGATGAAGTAATCTTGATCTTTATTGTCAGTCATGTGCATGTCCAAGTATGTCACACTTGAATAAAGATGTTGTACAATTACAATCATCATACTAAGAGCATGCATTGGGAGAAAGGGTTGAGAGGAAAAAACTGACAAAAAGTCCCTACCTTAATACTAAAGACTCATTTTCTAACCAAATCTGCCTACCTCTTATTTATAGATGAGGAGACAGACCATGATATCTCGTATCTGATATCGTGGGTGTAATATTGCAGCCAACAATTCATGACTCATCATACCCCCATGATTGAATGAAAACTCATCCTCGAGTTAAAGTAAGAACAAGCTCCATTGATTACACAGTGGATAGGTATGGGATTATTGACTGACTAGAATGGATTCATGCCGTGGTATGGAATTAGAAAAAAATTGAGACACAACATGAAAAAATTGGGTGGAACTCATGTAGTTCCTAGTGCTAGTGGCTTCTCCATAGGTGCCTTTCCCTTGTCTTACACTCCAGGTCTTGGGATTTGATGGCGTTGAAGTATGGCTTGGAGTTTCTCCTCTTGTAAGGCCTTGAGTGCCTTGGTATGTGTGTAAGTTTACACTTGTGTTGCAGAGGCATCCTAGTCAGCCTTCTCTTTTTCTTCCACCACCCTTTTATTCTTTGTCAACAATTTATTGAGTTGCTTGGTTCTAAAAGTGTCCAACTAGTCTGTGGGAATGAATTGAGAAGGATCTCGTTGCGCTGCTTGCAAGGTCACAAGATTTCCTGGCAATCTTTTCACTTCTGCTTCAACATGCTCGACCCTCATCTCTATTAGGACCAACTTCCCCTTGGTGGAAATGAGATTTGATTGTATTGCTATAACATCCTATGGGATGTTAAACAAGAACGTTATTACCTATCCTGTTTGCAACAATTGATCGAGTACATCCTCATGTTCCATAGGAGTCATTGAGGTAATGGCCAGATCTATTGGTGGCACAACAAGCACATTGAATGATTCTTTAATGTGGTCTATGACAACTTCTATGGCTCCCCCTACATCCTGGTGCTACATGACTACCACTGTGGCCCCTTCACCAGTTTCCAACTACACCTGAAAGGACGTAGCATTCCATGAAATCTATTGTGACCAAGCGCTCTCCCCTCTTATCTGAATGGACACTTCACCCTGTGCATGATCCATAGAAACTGTAGGTTGTACAACATCGTCGATGATGCAAAAGAGATTTACGTCATCATGACTTCCCCAACTGAACATCTTAGAGATAGCATGGCTCATCGATGGTATATAATCTTGTGGTGGTGGTGGTGGTTGATCCTGCTGGCCCATGCTAGGCCTTGCTTCTTGTTGTTGATAGGGTCTCGTACTTGGAAGTTGGCTAGGTCCTATAAGTTGAGTTGCAATTGGCCCTGCTGTCTGTTCTTTTTCTTGTTTTGGCCCCAGTGTCTCACCACTAATTTTCCTTATAGCTGGTGGCTTTAGTAGTTCGTCATATGAAGCATTCTGGGCTTTTCAGAGGACATCATTGGTGTATCCTTTGATACCAGCATGGTGGAATGGCTTCTTGATAAGACAAGGGAAGGGCAATGCAAACTTCCTTGTCTTCCATTCTTCAAACTACCTTAGGATCTCCATAAAATATAGATGAGGTAGGTTAGCATTAATCTTTACCATCAACACTGCACATCCTCTTGTTTCATATGTTGAAATTCTTTTTAAAACTCTTATGGGGAAGATGTGATAAGTCCCTATTTTGAAATAAATCTTCTCTTCCATTGTCAACTCCCCATATGTCTTATCTTCCTTGTCGTACACCCTGCCTAACCAAACTCATCGCACATCAAGGTTTGAGTGAGTAGACAATCGAGCAACCTTTGGCCCTGTATTCGAAAGGTTTAATACTTCTAAAATGGCTTGAATAGAGAAATCAATAGTCACACCACAAATGTTAACCATGGTGTCTTCTTCTTTGTTGTGCCAAAATTGGTATGTTTCTCCTAAGTGCCAGGCACCGCTTTCAAAGAGGGTAAGCCATAATGGGGACCCTTTGAGGTGATCCCTAACGGCCAACAGAGCATATTCTACGAAAGGTCCAAAGTTGAATTCCAAGATCACTATAGTTAATATGGACCTTTCATGGATGGCCTGAACATAATCCTTGGGCAATGTGAGATGTCATCCCTATTCAAACACTGCAGTAGCTCCTTCTTAATGGATACTAAATGATTTTTCCTTCTACTCTACATGTTATTCAACAGGAACTTGTCCTTCACCTCTCATAGGTCATTTGATCACACCTTGAGCAAGACCTTCCTGTTGTCTGTGTTTTGGGGCCATCTGTAATCACATGGGGCTAATCGTTAGTAAGGTTTTTACCAAAGTTAGGTTATACCTTACTGCTTACCTTAATGAATTTTCTTTATCTCTGTGTGACGTTAATTATTAGGAGAAAATGTCCTCGAAAGATTATGATATTTAATCCTCTTTGCTTAGGTGGTTTCCAAATCTAGTTTCCCGGTATAACTAAGGAGATGAAATTTTCTTTGGTGCATTTATCATTAATTTTATAACTAATTATCCTTAATAATGTCCTTTGGGCAATGAATAATTTCAAAAAATCTATGCGCTATTCGGCGTGTGCCCCTCCCCCATGACTAAGCTGAATACTCCAAGTTCAAGTAGGTTCAAATGGAATGAAAATCAGAGTACCAATGAGCGAGTTATAGATATGAAAGCAAGGGACATGCAATTGCAAGTCGTAGAGAGAAATTTAAAAAACTTCCCCCACTTGAACAGTTGCAAATGATGTTGATAAGTGTAGGGGGGTTGCGTATATATATATATATTTTGAACATGATATCGTGTACGTAATGGCACGGATGTGATATCGCATCAGCTGCGATATCACATACCCGATATCGTGGCCTATTCAAGTTAGGGCACTTTATAGAATGTACTAAATTTCTAATATTTTTCTAAAATTAAACGATGTAAACTAAGGACATCTGGACTGTTGTTAAAGGGCTCTAGGGTAATTCAACTAGTTTTGAAGGCATGAAAATTATGATGATGTGGAATTTATCAATAAGGACCTCGGATGATAAGGGAGAGACAAATGCTATGTGATCGTTCATAGGAATGTTTGAATCAAAGGGATAGTAATAAGGGAAAGAATATCATTGACAATACACTAAGGGTAATAGATGATGTGCAGAAGATGTGTTATAAGTGAAAATTACAAAAATTATGCAAGTGGGTCCTCCCCAAAGTAGGTTCCAACCTATAATGCCCTTACGTAACCACACTTTAAAGCATCCATAGGCACTAGAAGGGTTAAATGTAATCCACACTAGTTCTAGAAAACACAAACATGTAAGTATCACCAGAATGAGGTAAGAATTCTATGCTACACAAGACATGAGCTACAATTACATGAATAGCAAGATGAGACAAACTATAGAAGGGATTGTAGAGATTGGAACATGAGGTAACTGACCTAGGGCATAATGAATCCTGCATGTAAAGCATGATTAATGTGTCATTAACCAGTCGTTCCAAGATTAGGACCAAGTCCATTCCTTTGATTAGTGACATCACATTTTATGAGACCTGAATTGCTCATAGTGCTGATAGTCGTGATATCACAGCCATGATATCACAACCCTGTTNCGACTGATACAACAGGGTTGTGATATCATGGCTGTGATATCACGACTATCAGCACTATGAGCAATTCAGGTCTCATAAAATGTGATGTCACTAATCAAAGGAATGGACTTGGTCCTAATCTTGGAACGACTGGTTAATGACACATTAATCATGCTTTACATGCAGGATTCATTATGCCCTAGGTCAGTTACCTCATGTTCCAATCTCTACAATCCCTTCTATAGTTTGTCTCATCTTGCTATTCATGTAATTGTAGCTCATGTCTTGTGTAGCATAGAATTCTTACCTCATTCTGGTGATACTTACATGTTTGTGTTTTCTAGAACTAGTGTGGATTACATTTAACCCTTCTAGTGCCTATGGATGCTTTAAAGTGTGGTTACGTAAGGGCATTATAGGTTGGAACCTACTTTGGGGAGGACCCACTTGCATAATTTTTGTAATTTTCACTTATAACACATCTTCTGCACATCATCTATTACCCTTAGCATATTGTCAATGATATTCTTTCCCTTATTACTATCCCTTTGATTCAAACATTCCTNCATCAGGAGTAGCATTAGAATTAGAACACATCATACACCTCATCTAGACTAAACCATACGTGACATATGCAAAACTAGTCTAGATGGGAAGACAGCGAACTGCAACCTAAGGCTAACTATCTAGGTGCCAAAACTAGTCCATCTGCCAAGTTCGACAGGATCGCATGTGCGACACTCGTTTCGTATGGTTGAGTGTAGGGGTACCTCGCCACTCATCAACATTATTTCATCCCATGATGAGCAACTATGAGAGTATCATAACAACAATGTGTACAATCACTTGGCATTTTGTTCAAGGGAGGAGTGATTTTTGCTTTGTGGCACTTTCTTTGTTTTTTTTTAATGCTAAATCCAGAGAAGCCACCAACCCTCAGGGATGGATGCATGTCTTTCCAGTGCAACCCCCTAGAACAATGGTAGATTTTGAGTGCCTTTTGATTACTCTTACTCCCATTTTGCATTAGATCTACAAGGATCTTAGTATAACCACGTTGTGTGATAAATCTCACAAATGTTACCAAAGAGAATCCACAAGCCCCCTTAATGTCAGACCCTAATCATTCCCTCTTGGTCCATCCTTCTTCATTCTGGGTACAATGAACACAAAAGTAATTTTAAGTTTTAAGAATGTCAAGAATATCACTGTACCCTCAAATAGAACCTCTTATTTATATAATGGATGAGGGGGTGTAATGGGCTCACTGTCTAAATAATTGATCACTCAAGACTCGATAACATAGAACACACCTCAACCAATGAGCCACATGAGTGTTTTATTCGTAGATGAGATTACTTATAAAAAGATAAAAAAGACAAAAAGTTAAAACAAGAAATTGAAAAACTAGAAAACAAAAAATTGTAAAATTAAAGAAAATGAAAAATATTTATTAATCCCTAGGAGAAGGATGCACCACAATGTTGGACTTGTACTGTGTTGGAGAATGTAGTGGCCTTGGAACTGTGTTGTCCCTTTCTACGATCATGTCTAAAGAAGGGACGCCTTTGATGTTGAGGAGGTCTCTCACTGCTGTTGGCAATAGTAGCACAAGTAATGTTCGTGGGTTGTTGTTGTGGTGCAGACACTTCAGGAACAGTTGGTGGTCATGTAGAAGGAGGGGAATGATGAGAATGTTGAAATTTAGGAGAAGTGTACGGTACATAAGGTGGTGGTTGTGTTGAGGACATGGGTTGTTAGTATTGAGGAGAATGATAATGTGGTGAGATAGAGCATGTTGACCTAGTTGGGGAAATAGGATGTTGGACTAGATAAACATTTGGACTTGGATGATATGAAGGGTGTCTCCAGTTTAGGGATGGCTTCCCCCACGACTGGGATTGTTGCCATTATGATCGAACATAGTATCTTTTTATGAACTCTGGGTGTAACATGCTTCCCAATGCTCATATAAATGTAACAAGATTAGGTATTGGCCCTTGGGGTGATCGTATAGGTAAATGTTGCATTCATACGTATGATTGGCAATTGAGATCTTATTTTCCTCATCCCTTCTTTCTGATTGTCTAATGATATTTTGTCCTACTTCTCAGGTTGTCAAAACTCTATCGCCAATAATATTAATATATTCTCCACACTTTTTATGCATCCATTCTAGCATCTTATTGATCTTTTTCTTGATTTCATCTAATGATTGTTGTACTAGCAAAGATAGTTCTTCCTCCTTGAGATGGGTTGATTTCTCCTTTTTGTGATTATGGACATCTGTTAAGTTGAGATTTTGGTCTCGTTGATGTTTCTCAACACTCTCCCATCTAGTCATTTCTCCTTCTTCTCTTGCTACCTGCTCAATAAGCTCTTGGAATTGATGGGTTTGTAGTTCGTATAGTTGACCTTGCGCATACATCCCTAGGGTCTTTCTTGTTTCATTACGAAGCCCATCAATGATATGGTACATTAGCCTTTCCTTGGAAAACTCATGGCCTGGATAGTTGTTTAACAATGCATAATATCTTTCTAAGGCCATGTCCAAGGGTTCATGTTGTGCTTGTTTCCACTCTTGGATTTGTTTCCTCAAGGCTGACACTCTTGCGTAGGTTTGATATCTTTTGTTAAAGAGTTCTACCATTATTGGCCAACATCGAATTGAATTTGGTTTTAACGATCTATACCATACTTTTTCTTGGCCAACGAGTGTCATAGGAAAGAGCTTGAGTTTTTGCCAACTGTTATCAATGTTTTTCCATGCATAGACATCATATAAGGCTTGTAAATGTTGTTGTAGATCTAAGTCATAGCCTCTTGAGAAATTGGGAAAGTTGTTTAAATTGAGCCTGGGTAGGTGGCTCTCTTTACAATGCCTACAGGAGATTCGAACAGGCTCTTGTATTTGCGTTAGGCTTGTAGTGGCCAGTAGGGGTTCATCATCATCAAGTAAGTTATTCTTTTGTGCATTGGTACGATGCTGCCTTCGTTTATGTTTATAAGAAACCCCCACCTCGGATTGTTTACTCTAATCTTCATTGTCATATAATTCGTTGGTTCTTCAATGAATTACCTCACTAGATGTGGCATTATCGTAGTCTTGTAGGAGAGGATGGTTGTGAAGTTGTATGTGAATTTGTATGTTACTTTTTGTAATTATTTCTTTCTAAAAGATATATCATTAATTCCTAGACAACGACCTTGTATGATATAACTAATCATCCCCGGCAACAGTGCCAATGATGAGTGGCGAGGTACCCCTACACTGAACCATATGAATATGAGTGTTTCATGCACAATCCCCAACAACTAGCATTGTCCCCAACAATGGTGCCAATGATGAGTGGCGAGGTACCCCCTACACTCAACCATATGAATATAAGCATTTTACACACGATTCGGTCGAACTCCACAGAGAGACTAGTTGTGGTATCTAGATAGTTACTCGTAGATCGCAGTTCGTTGCCTTCCCACCTAAACTAGTATTAGCTTTGTCAAGTATGATTTAGTCTAGAGTGAGGTGTATGATGTGTTCCTACACTAATGCTACTCCTAGGTATGATGGGAAATAATATCAACTAATCTAGGAGAGAGAGGATGAGAGAGAATCTAACTAGCCTAAGTGCAATAAGCATCCATTCCTTAATCATCTGTACACATCTTGGACCTCATGCACTACTACCACTAGGATTACCAAGCGCATGGCCTAGGTATGCTACTAGGTTACCAAGTAGTCACACTTAAATGCTTGTGATTAAGTCGTACTCATTCTACGTTACTAGGAGATAAGGGTAGAGAGATATTAACTAAAAAAGTAATAAATAATAATAACAATTAAATAATCAAGCTAAGGGAATGCTGCAATGATGAAGTAATCTCGATCTTTATTGCTAGTCATGTGCGTGTCCAAGTACATCACACTCAAATAAGGATGCCGTACAATTACAATCATCACACTATAGGCATGCACTGGGAGAAAGGGTTGAGAGAAAAAAAACAGACAAAAAGTCCCTACCTTAATACTAAAGACTCACTCTCTAACCAAATCTACCTACCTCTTATTTATAGATGAGGAGACAAACTGCAATATCAGGTATTCGATATCGTGTCTAGGTTGCGATATCATGTATGTGATATTGTGGGTGCGATATCGTAGCCAACAATTCATGACTCATTACTTATCATGTAATCATCATGATTATGTGAGTGTAGGATAGGTGATGTTGGAGAATGGTTAGCCATAATCACTAGGTGACGTTGGAAAACCCCATTTTCCCTCTCATAAGCCCTAGCCCTCTAGTGTGATGATCCATGGTTATCCTATGAACAATGGGGTGAAGTGTGTTCATCTCCACTTGAGAACCCTTAGCCACCTAGGAAACCTGCTATGATGCTATCAAATTGTAATCAACGGCACATACATGATAGTTGAACTGCACCATGGGCAAAGTTCTGAAAGGATCATGTTCATTGGCAGTGCAGCTAGTTGGCTAGACTCGTGTTCGAATTTCAACCTTAAGAATGAAGTACACCATGGGCAATGTATCTTAAAAAAAAAAGAAAAAAGGAAAACAGGAACGAGGACTATGATCTTTGGCAGTGTAATAAGTTCTTGAGTGTGATGAGGTCTGTCAACTATCCTAACGCTAACCTCGATTTCCCCTTTTGAACCTATTTTCTAACAAAAAAGGCAAATAATCCCTTTTCATCCATTTTCTTTCTCAATGTCAAAAAAAAAAAGAAAAAAGAAAAAAAAAGAATCTGAGGGAAAAATTTGAAAGTTGTGGCTAGCCACAATCTAACATGAGTCTTTCTTCATTAAGTTTAGTATGGGAATTGTGCTCAAAGTAGTCTACATGCTGTTGACTTTTACTTTGTAAGAAAATTGGAAATGAAATCATAATTATATTTTAATTATATATAGATATATGTAGTTAAAATAATAAAATTATATATTTAGAATTTGATTAAATAAGATGGTATGGTTTGGGTGGCCCACATCTAGTTCTCTTTTGATTATTTGGTTATTTAAATCATGTTTAGGTTAATACACTTTACTTTTAAGTTTTCATTTGCCTATTTTATGATGTTTGTGATTCCCTATCTATTGCATCTAATTTTAAAATTTTGTTACTCTCCTTGCACTTGCATGCAATTTTTGGTTTGGGGGCTAAGTGTTGAGTCCAACCTCACCTATGCTAGGTGCAGAGCCATGATCAACAACTACCTGTAAGTTGAAATATTCTTTGCACAATTCTCTCATGGGCATCCACAATGGTCAACCCCCTGAAAAAGTGAAAACTAAAAACCCATTTCTTGCTATACTCAATAGAACTTAAAATAGAAAGAGAATTTAAGGTACTTTTTTTATGCAAGTGACCTAATCATAAGCAATAATATGACAAGTTCATAAACTTTTTTTTAGGCAAGGTAGTCTTGTGTATCTTTTACATAGAGAAGGTATAAGTTAGAAACTCCAAGTTATAAGTGTTCATTTCTCCTATGTCTTAGGATATATATTGTTTTAAAAAAAAGAGGTTGGAACCCTTAATTCTAGTTAGAGTTGGAAACATAGAATGTCATATTGATTACAATCATTATTGCAACCCCTCTTCCTATATATATATATATATATAAGAAGGCAAAATTTTAAGTTATTCCAACGCTTAAAAATCCCTATGCAGGTAACAACATTTGTTTATTATTATGTGAAAGTTGTAAAAAACACACTCATGCACCTAGAAGTTAAAAAATTAAATAAGATTTGGTTCATCCGACATGCTCTTAATTCCCCAAAATGTAAATATAAAAGGATAAAAGATTAGCAATGATTGAAATCTGTTGTTTGAATTGCAGCGCAAACAGGCAATTATTTAACGTTTGCTATAACGTACATGGGAAAGGATTTGAGAGGCATCTATAACAGACATCGTGTTGTTCTGGATTCGCCAAAGTAAACAACGAAACGATTATTTCCTTTGTTGATCCAAATCAACAACACAGAAAACCAACAAAATTCCTCACACACCATACTATGAAGCTGAGAATGAATTGAAACAGGAATGACAGAGTCATAAGCTACAGGAACATGACAAATCTGCCATTATTTACTGGAGAGACGTGCAACGTGGGCGTTACACACGTTTCGCATTGGCGGTGGCATTACAAACCGACGTGGGTGTTCATGGCAGCGGTAATGGCTGGCAGTTACAATGAAATGTGGGACGTTACCTGCTGGACGTGGGCTGTAGTAACTGCAAGCCAGTTACAATGGATAATGGAGCGTTACGTGCATCAATGATGGTGGCGGTTACATACAGAGAGCGTGGGCGCCATTATGAGATGGCCAGAGGTAGACGCAAAGCAATGGGAGGGGGAGGAGGGGGAGACTCTTCTCTTTTCTGGTTTACGCAACAAGCAAACGACTTCCTGGGACAGATGATGTCTTTCCCGTGAAAGTAGCCTTTTTTCTTGTAGAAAACAGCAGCTTTGGTTGACTGCAAAAAGTCGCATGCAGCCAGCTGAGACAGCAATGGGAGGATCCAGTGGTCCTCTCTCTCCCGTTGTTAGACGGCGGTAGCAGCTCATGCGCGGACAGCATGACAACGGCACATGACAGTGGCAGCAACAGCGTGGTGGCAAGGGCATGTGACTGACTATAGCGGTCTTTGATAAGGTAGTTCCTTCTTTTGAGCAGCTTTCCTTTTTATTTTTTATTCTTTTTCTCTTCATCTGTCAGTGGCAGACACACCAACATGTGATCTCTCTACAAAACAGCAATGGCATCCCTCTCTCTCCTTCTTTCAATGACGAGATCTCAGTTTTTCTGTACCACCAAGGGAAAATTTACTTTTTTAGTTACTTATTGTATTCTCAACTTTGAGATAGTCATTCAATTTAAATTGGGATTTATTCAATTTAAATTTTGATTTCTTTAGTTTGATTTACTATTTTCAAAAGACCACATAACTATTACCCATATGGGAGGTGCCATAGGTAATAGTCTCCTAAAATAAGTTTTCTTTCCAGTGTTATGCATCCAAATTTTATGCATCAATAGAAAACTTATAATCTTATAGAAGATATGAAAAGGGTTAAGGCTAGCATATCCATATATAAAATATTATAATTTAAAGAAGTAAAGGAAGCTATACGTGGATTGATCAATGAACCTAGAGATCAAAGGTAAAACTCCCATGCATAAAAGGCAAGTTCATGTTATACATAAAGCTAGAATCCTTGAAACTTCCATGCTTTCTTCCCATGTTAAGAATGACTAATCTCCTTTCTTAACCACCCTTATTATGTACGAAAAAATGTTCATAATTGTTTGATGGATTTAGAATTAACTATTAATGTAATGATCTTTAAAGTAGGTAAAACCTTAGGAGCTAAAATAATTCTACAAATAAAAAATATTATTCAACTCAATGGATTAAGTGTTTATGTAGTGGGATCACTTAAAGATATCAAAATTGATCCCAAATAATACTTAGATTTTATGTGTCATGTAGATATCTTAGTAGCGGATATGAAGATAACCTACAACATGCTTTTATCATGTACCTTTGGTGCTTAATTTGGGGACTTCTTTAGATCTAATTTTTAGAATTTCTTCTTCAACTTAAAGAGGGATTTGAACATGTAATAGTTCCTAAAGAACCCTTCCATCATCATGCGATCACAAATATAGAAGGAGCTAATGTTACATCAACAAATCAAAGTATAGATTTTGTTGAATTTATTGATCATGATCTCAAAGAATATAAACTAAAAGGAATCTTAGAGGAAATAGGAAGTTCTATACCGAATATAAATCCACAAATTCATATTGATGTCATTTCCACCCAATAGAAAAATCTCAACTATATATGATGATACCTTACCTTTTTACAAACATGATGAAAAAACCTTCCTCTTTAATGATCCTCCAATTAACAAAAATAAGAATGCTAATGAAATCCTTATGGTACAACTTGCTAATGGTCTCATTTGTAATGATAATAATATTTACATTGACCAAAGAGCCTACTTTTCAAATTTCAATAACATAAAAATGCCCATTTATAACTTTTTCTTAAATTATTTGAGTTTAGAGATGATCCTTAACACTAGACCTTGTGATCTTTGGAATGTTCAAATCAGATATTTAAAATAAGTAAAACATTTTTCAAATCATCAAGCAATCATTATAAAGCATTTTGATAAAGTTTGCTTTTAATTCCTTTCAAATAAGCAACCTAGTTGTAAAAGGATATAGAGATTCTAGGCAAAATGGTCCTCAAACTAAGTCCTCACTAATGTTCAAGGTAACAAGTTCACTCAAAACTTCAATAAATTATATCTTAAATATTTAAATACTTATGTTCCATGTGAACACCTAGAAAATTAGTAATTTAACAAGTTGTAGCTATTAATATGTATTTATGCATATAGGATGCATCACATATCGTATGCACTTGAGTAGAATAGATTTCATCTTATTGCATTCTAAATATCATATCTTATTGTATTACGATGCATGACATATAGCTCTAGGATCATATTCATATAGGTACATTTCTTATAAGTAAACTTAAGTTATATTAGAATTTAGTGCTTAGTTCTTATTAAGTATACTTGAGAGATTATAGGAATACTTGTAACTCTTTCTTTTTTTGTTAACTAAATTTAAAAATGAGTTTCTTGAGGCTAAGTCATGAAAATTATATCTTATTAAGTTATCCATTATCTACATGTTGTTTTATGGTACTACCTTTGAAGTTAAGTTGATGTTAGAGCATTTTCTTTTAGGTTGCATGTATTTAAAACAACTTGTATAATTTTTAGTTATCCTCATAGTTTGGTAGTTCATACTAAATTTTGATAAGATAACTCAATGCAAGGGATTCATTATGTGCTACAAAGGATTTGTGCTAGCAATCAACTATTGGAATGTTAAGTTTATTCTTTCTCATGTTCAACCATGATTCATTGTGATTATATCTAAAGTTCATAACAATGGTACAAAGCTAGAATTCCTCCTTTCCCTTTCCTTTAATAATAATAATAATTGTTTTGATTCTCCTTGTCTAAAATTACCAAGGGTCTCATGATTAAATTTGTTAACATGTGTATTGAGGGATTGTAAGAAAGTACCTTGGTCTATTAGTATCTCTTGATAAAATCCCTAAAACATTGATTAAAACTCTTTAGGTGTATTTCTAAAGGTTTATAGTATTAGGTTTACATTTTATTTAATAATAAGAATAATTATTATGCATTTTACATACATAGATTTTTGTGTGTATATATAACTTGATATATAATTAGTATTTAAAGTATTTCTTTTTCCCACTAAAAAAAGATGGAGCACGTAATGTTTCAAGAACAATTTGTTTGTTTGGTTGGTTGGGGCTTAATGCTATGTCCAACACTCCCACTTGTGGGACCTAAAGTCAACTTTTCTTTCAGTTTTAAAAAGTTTAACGATAATAATACTAATAAAGATAGTTTTAATCTATTAGTAAACAATTAATGTATTGATTTCTTTTCTAATTCAATTGGATAGAAGACATTAATCATAAAAGAAAAAGAGGTAGAGTATCTAAAAATTTTTGGAGTATCCATCAAGGAAAATTTGAAATATCAGTCCAACTATGCAAAAAGACACATGGCACCCATGCTTTTCTTTCTAAAGAGAGGAAATCAAGGAAAATAATGAAAAAAAGGCTTCCTGCTCTCTTTCTTTAATGTAACCACCCTTCCTCATCCTACCTTCTCTTATATATCTGTTATTATCATTTTTCTGTTTTCTCCATTCTTTTCTTGTAGACTCTACTAAGTTTCTTCTTCTCTTGGTATAATTCAATTATTATTATTATTTGGTTATCTTCTTAAGTTAAAAAATTTCCTCCTTCAAGTTAGTGCAAACAATTTAAGATTACTAATTTTTTTTTCAAACCCGATATTTATCTCTTCCAGGAAACATCCCATAAGCAAAGTGCCATAGTCAATACCTTAACTTTGTGCATTAATTTACCTTTTACCACTTAAATTTTCCCATCTAACACTATTATGACCTTGAAATGGAATTGGAAACTAAAAATCTGAATGCAATGATGTGTTAAGACTTTCATGAATTAAAACTGCCCATTAAAAAGAAAAGTTCTGGATGCATTGATGCAGTAACGTGTTAAGAATTTCATGGTCGAAAACTGCTAAATTCCATCTGCGGCAACAATGGTTACCCACGTAGAGACGCATACGAAAGTCGAGACATTTTGTCCCCATCTTCAGTTTGAGTAAAGAACGTTTTAGCTGAATGTGATGTCATATGAAGTGCGAAGTAATTGGAGCTTTGCCTCGTACCATTGACTGGAGAATATACATGGATGCTGAGTTCTCCACTGGTTTTTGGGGCTAAAGACCATTTGCAGTGGTTCATACCATTGACTGGTGCATGCACATAAATGCTCAGTCCACTTATTTATTGGGTTAAACTTTTTGTGGTCTTCGACTTGTTTCTAGAGCTAAAAGTCTTTTTGCAGTTCTTCGTAGGGCATGTACATGGATGCTGACTCCTCGACCTGTTTTTTGGGCTAAAGACTTTTTAAAGTCTTTTTCCAGTTCTTCATAGCGCATGCCGACTCCTTGACCTGTTTTTTGGGCTAGAGACTTTTTGTGGTGGTTCATAGACCAAAGCATGCACCTGGATGCTGAGTCCTCAACTTGTTTTGGAGGTTAAATACTTTTTGCAGTCCTAAACTTGTTTTTAGGGTTAAAGACTTTTTGCAGTGCTTTATCCCATTGATTGGAGTATGCACATGGATGCTGAGTATGGGAAACTTCTTTATTGAGTTAAAAACTTTTTGTTCTCCTTGACTTGTTTTTGGAATTAAAGACTTTTTGTAGTGATCTATATCATTGACTGGAGAATATAGACTCAACTTGTCTTTGGGGCTAAAGACTTTCAATAGTGACGAAACTTGTTTATTGAATTGAAACTCTTTGTGGTTCTCGACTTATTTTTGGGGCTAAAGACTTTCTCGACTTATTTTTGGGGCTAAAGACTTTTTACAGTACTTCATATCATTGACTGTAGCATATACTCAACTTGTCTCTGGAGCTAAAGACTTAACAGTGACTCACATTGATCGCTCGGAATTGTTACATAGTGGTCTGAGCATGAAAATGTTTGTAACGTTAACAACAATCTGCATGCTAGATATGCTACTACAGTTTTCTGCTTTTCTCTAATATAATACCTTAAAAATTTCATGAAACCAAAACTTAACGTCTTAAGCTGAAATGTGAAAATGAAATTTGAAAAATCATCTCTGCACCGGCCTTGCGTTTCAAGTCGGATGTATGTATTTAATGATGGATTGTTTAAAACTTCGAAATAAATAGGAAAAAACGTAGACTATACGTCGGAGAAAAGTTGCAACAACGATTTCCTTTCCTTCATCTAAATTAAAAGAAAGCATGACAATTACTGATCGTGGAAGAAAAGTAAAATTACGCAACTGCCCGGAAGAGCGAAATACTTAGATTTTTCGGGGTCTTTTTAAGCGGCTGGCTGCGATGTTTGACACAACCAAGACGCAGGCAAAGAAAAGTCCGGCATAATTTTTTTCAGATTTTACTTAACAAAGTGAACAGACGTACACATTTCATCCATCAAACGATAGAAATCTTGTCAGATCCACAATTATTTCGTGGTTGATGGCAATGACGGGATCTTGACCGGACTCTTCTACGGACTTTGCTGAATTTCGTGCTACGTGAATTGACGTCTAACATTTGTAGTAGCAAAATTGACGTCTATGTTCTTCTCATTTCACCTCAAAGCTGCATGTACTTCAGAGGTAAAACTAACTTGGGATGTTCTTTTGAGGTAAACCCTTTCTTCTTTTCATTTCTTTTCTTAAAAATATTTTATATTACTTATTTGTTTCCTTTAACCTTTTCTACTCTTTTTGTCTGTTCATCTTGATGCGTATTTTTTTTTTTCATTTACGTAGATGTGATGTTACTATTTTGCCACTAGCTTGTTGGATTTAGCATTTAGTAATTTCTTGTAGATGGGTTTGTTCATTTGTTTTTCGATTTATTTGGAGTTGTTTGTATTTTTGTTCTATTAATTTTATTTTATTTAATATTTTTAAAATAAATTTCCATGACTAAATGACCGGAGGTTATTTTATTTAATATTTTTAAAATAAATTTCCATGACTAAATGACAGGAGGTTAAAGTTTGTGGAAGCGGTCTAAATTAGTATTAGGGTGTTATATGCAATTATTTTAAAAAAATATTCAAAGGCATATTCTTTATTTAGATCTGCAGCAAGTTGAGAAAATGATGAAATAAACCGTATTTAACTTTCTTAAAATGCTGCAGGAAAAGGAACGTTTCTATTGGAGATTTTGAATAAGGCAAGCAAGGAGATTTTGAATAAGGCTAGTGTTAAGACTTTCATGGAGTAAAACCGCCATCTTCAAAGACAGATAGACCTTTTTCCCTACGGCAACAACGGTTACACACGTAGGGTTTTCATCTAACGCATAGGAAAGTTGAGACATTTTGTTGGATGTGATGTGCTAAGAACAGTGAAGAAATTGGAACGACTGGAGCATGCACATGGATGCTGAGTCCTGGACTTGTTTCTGGGGTTAAAGACTTTTTGTAATGATCGGCATTCATTGTGCTAAATTGTCAGGCAGTGGGGAGCATGAAAATGTTTGTAACTTTAACAAAAATCTGCAGACTAGTCTGGATACTGAAGTTTTCTACTTCTCTTTCCTGTTAATTCTTTAAAAGTTCTATGAAACCACAACTTAACGTGAAATGCGAACATGAAATTTGAAAAATCATCTCTGCGTTTCAAGTCGCTTGATGTATGTTAGTGATGGACGGTTCGAATTAAATATGAAAGAACATGAATGGTACGTAGAAGAAAAGTTACAGCAACGATTTTCATTGGTCCAAACAATCTGGAAGTATTCCACCTAAACGAATACCATAGACCTTTTTTGTAAATTAGACTGGGTCTGCGCTTTGAACACCAGTAACTGTTTTTGGGTCTGGGCTTTGAACGCTAGTATTTTTCTTCGTGCAAGGTAATTCACTACCTATTTTCACTTATTAATTTGTTTCGATCTTACTCAGATTTTTAATTCGCAATTTCGCTGCCACCTCATTGACCGAGCCCTCAGCGATGATCCTGCATGTATACTGCCATGATCCTGTATGTATACTATAAATTTACATCAATTTCTTTGGAGAGCTGATAACCTGCAAGGAGAGCGGAAGAAGTATGATGGAGAGCAGGAGGAATCTGTTCCTAGTGTTGTGGTGTGTGTTCGGAATGGTTGGCTGTTCCTCAATTTCTTTGCTGGAGTCGTCTTCTTCTTCTTATCCTCATTCTGCAGATGTCGATACACTGCTCAGATTTAAAGCAGGAATCACAATGGATCCATTTCACATGCTCAGCAATTGGACACAAAATAATTTTGAGAAGCTGTGCTTTAACTGGGCAGGAGTTACTTGCTCCAATGCATCCAAAGTGATCAAGCTGGATCTGCATCATTTCTTTATACGAGGTGTGCTTTCTCCATTACTTTCAAATCTTAAGTTCTTGCGCATTTTGAATTTACGCGAGAATGAACTGTATGGAGACATTCCAGCAGAGTACGGGAGGTTCAAGTATATTATAATGGTTGATCTTAGTTCAAATTTTCTAAGTGGCAACATTCCAGAGGAGTTTGGGGTGCTCAAGTCCATGAGAAAGCTCCATCTTCAATCCAATAATCTTGACGGACTTTTTCCTGTGAGTCTCTTCAACTGTAGCCAGCTTATCAGTTTGAACCTTTCCTTTAACCACTTGTCAGGGGAAATTCCTCAGGAGTTGGGTCGGTTAAGAAAGCTGCAAAAACTGGATGCCAGGTCCAACCAAATAACTGGTCAATTCACAAAATCAATTAGGAACCTTTCTCTTGTGATCTTGCATTTAGCAGATAATGAAATGTCAGGGAGTATACCATGGTGGTTTACTAATCTTACAAAGCTGAAGGAGTTTAGCATGAGTGGTATCAGTGGCACTTTACCCGTACACCTTGGCCATCTAATACATCTGACTAAGCTGCGTTTGGAAGGAAATTTCATGGGAAGGGTACCCATAGAACTGTCGAGGCTTCCTAATTTGCAACAACTTTGGTTGTCCAGTGGAAAACTTGAAGGTAAAATCCCGAGTGCTTTGGGCAATCTATCCAAAATTGTGGACTTAATCTTGGAGGGAGATGGGCTGAGTGGTGGTATTCCACCAGCTTTAGGAGGCCTCAAGCAACTGGAACACTTGTCTGTGACGTCAAATAATCTTACTGGTCCAATACCTGCTGAACTAGGAAATCTCCAACAGCTCTGGTGGATTGAGTTGAGAGGGGATAACTTATCAGGTAGTGTTCCAACAGACTTCTGCAGATTATCTAAGTTGGAGCGTTTGTACTTGTTTGGCTACTCCCTTGATGTTGAAATCCCTGAGTGCATTGCAAGCATGACACATCTATTTGAAATTCAGTTGTTCACAAAAAGTTTCAGCAATCTTCCTATTACTGCCCTGAACAGGACCAACCTCCATTTTCTAAGCGTAGGAGTTCACAGATATCCCGAAGGATTTTTAGAATCTGTATGTGGCTTGACAAAATTAGTATGGTTGGATGTAAACGGAAGGCTTGGAGGTGTTCTTCCACACTGCATCGGCCATATGAGAGAAATAGTAAACCTGGCCTTCATCCGTGGCATGCTAATTGGAGGGATTCCTGAAAGTTTTGGCAATCTTACAAATCTGCAGCAGTTAGATGTGTCTGGAAATAATCTCATCGGCAACATTCCAGATACCTTATCCAACTGCAAGCAGCTTAAGATCCTAAAGCTGGTTGAAAACCATTTCACAGGACAGCTCAGTGTGGTATTCCCTGCTTCATTGAGGGTTTTATCTGCATTTTCAAATGGCTTTTCTGGATCTTTGTCTAAGTCATTGCAGAGGTCCCAAAACTTGATCATTCTTGAATTCCGAAGAAACAGATTAAGTGGTATTCTTCCTAGCAGTCTGAAAGATTTAAGAAGGTTAAGAGTATTAGATTTGAGTTATAATATGTTGACAGGAATCATTCCTGAGTGGACAGTTAATTCCACAATGCTGGAAGTATTAGATTTATCCAATAATAAATTCCATGGCCAAATTCCAAGTCATCTAGGATCTTTAAAGAGATTTCAAAAATCCTGGAATTTTCCGGATGATACTGTAAAGATCAAGACAAAGGACTTTTTTATGCCTTATGATTCACTTCAACATGTGGAATATATTCTTACGGAGAAAGGGTTAGAACTAGTGCATTCAACTCTAATATCCAAGAACAATTTATTAGATTTGTCCTGCAATCAGCTCACTGGGAAGATTCCAGACAGCATTGGGGAGTTAACTGAAATAAGGCTGCTGAATTTGTCCCATAATATGTTGACCGGAAAAATACCTGCAAGCATTGGATATATAAATAGTTTAGAGGAAGTGGATTTAAGTTGCAATAACCTGTCTGGACAGATTCCAAAACAATTTGGATCTCTCACATTTCTGAGTTCTTTCAATGTCTCCCATAATAAGCTGTGTGGAAGAACTCCAAACACTCCTCAGTTCTCTACATTTGATGAGAGTTCATTTGCTGATAATAAATGTCTTTGTGGCTATTCTAAAGATCATCCATGTGAAAAGGCCAACGGCAGCACTTATAATGGAAGCACAAATAGCAGCAACAGCAATGGGGTATGGGATTGGGTGGATGAAAATGTATCATTAGTAGCTTTAGGACTAGGCTTTGGAATAGGCTTTGGTGGAACAACTGCCCTTTACTTTCAGTGGTGGGACACCGTTCACCGCTTTTATGGTATGTACCTCATTTGAACACACCCGAAACAAGCCACATATATCTAGCAATAAGCTCGTCTGATAGAAAGATATCTATGTAAGTTGCTTAATTTTGATTCCTTTACCTGATATGCTCTTGTCAGATAGAAAGATATCTATGTAAGTTGCTTAATTTTAATTCCTATGCATGTCTTTTGCTGTGTATGCTCCTCTGATAGAAAGAAAGATATCTATGTATGTTGCTTAATTCCTATGCATGTCTTTAGCTGTTTATCTTCATCTTGGTATTTTTATTATATTTTTGATGGGCTGTCTGCCTGATGCCATTTTTACCCCTTTTTTGTCCTTTATCTTGTTCTTAATTGAATGGTAAGGGTAATGACTATTATAATTATCTTATTAATATTTGCATTTTTAAAAAACATTTTCAACTATTCTTCCCATTTAACCAGAGAAATCAATGGGTGATTAAGATGTGGTCCTTTGGATATTTCATCTTGTTATTAAATTATGTTACAGTCTTCTACTTTAACGCTTCAGTAACCGACTATATATAAGAAACAAGAGGTGAATTTTAGCAATGCTCACATCTTAATATATTTTAAATTTCTTTGTACTATATCATGCATGCTCTGATGAGCACATCTGTATATAGAGGTCTTCTATCTTACTTCTGAGTCAGAGCAAAAAGAGGGTATGCCGAAACACCATTTGCCTTTGAATTGCGGTCTCTTTGAAGAAGCGGATTTTCAGTATATGTTGAATTTTGAATTTACAATAAATATATAAATTTTCTGAGACATCTTTTTTATTTTTAAAAAAATATATATAGAAATATGCAAGGCATAGCCTTTCAAGGGAAATCAGCATGAATAGTCGGTTAAATAACGAAATTAAAACTATATGGAGATTGAAACCGTTGGTTATGAATTTGCACTGTAACTTTGTTATTACCCAAGTTTCTTTGCATGGAAGAACTGTACCTCCCCAATGGCCTAGTGTAGTTTTGAAAGCATAAATTTTCTGACATGCAATCTTACATATAAATTCATTGAATAAATCAATAAATATAACAGTGGGTTATCCCTACACGTCACGTCAGATATATTGATAATTTGATATTACATTTTCCTTGAGAACACGTTATACAACAATGCTTATAATATATTGCCAGCATAACACTTTAAAATCTTCTCAAAATGTGTTTATTGCATTTAAAATATGTCAATGACATCGAAGGCATTTTAGAGAATGAATGTATGCAATGATACATACGGGAGTGGCAAGACATTAATAAATTTTCTTGTATCTATTATAAGTGCTTTATATTTAATTATTCATAGAAAATACAAGAATGTCTTGTATCTAATATAAGTGCTTTATATTTAATTATTCATAGAAAATACAAGAATGAATTACTTAGTTATTTTATCTCTAAGCAGTAAACAAAAGTGAAAGGAACGTAATTTCCCAATAATTTCTGGAATTCTTAATGTTCATTAAGGATTAATAGAAGAGTGAAACTTTAACCTTTTTTTGAGTAGTTGTCTTAGATTCGAACCCATGTCTTATGACTTGAAATACAAACAATTATAAATTTGTAATTGTTGAGGTCAACCTCACCCATGCTAGGCATGGGGCCATTATCAATGCACATGTAGAAAATTATAGTTGCAAAGTAGTCAAAATGCACAAATCAAATTCATAGGAATTCAACAAATGCTATATTGGTTTTATGTAAAAAGCAAAATATACACAAAAGATCCTCAACCACACATAAATAAAATAAAATAAAAATTATGAATTTCAATTGCTAAATGAGCAAGCACTACACCAGCACATGATAAATAGTGCACCACATGCTTTGCACAGACCTCTAAAAGATTACCTCAATGTAACCTATCAATCATGCTGTTGGTACCAATTGCCCCTTGGAGAGAAAAAGTGATATAAAGGAATTCCATTTAGAAAAGAAAAGAAATAAAATCAAGAGAAAAGATAAGCCACCTGAAAAATGCCAACAAAATAGCATATTTTTAAATTATAAAACATGGTAATGACTACATAATTTGTGCAAGTCTAATGAATTGATTTTTATATATTTTTAAAAAAGAATTACATATTTACAAATGTTTGTTAAAACATTTGTAACAGTGATGCAGCGTGTTGACGGCGAATGACAGTTTAGGGTTAGGGTTTCTCCTGTAAGACCACCATAAAGAGGGGGCAGCAAGAAACAACAAGGGTTGGAATTGGCAACAAGGTCTGGTGGCCAATCTTTCTTTTTGAAATGGTAGCGGCTGGCAACGCATAGTAGCCGCTATTTTATTTTGTTCTTCTGGATGCTGGGGTAACGACAAATGCCTGTAGTGAGTACGTGATAGAAGCACTGACGGCTGCAACCACACTTGCATCTCAGCGACATACAGCAATATCAAAAAACGTTTGGCATTTTCAATTACAGATATTTAATATTTTCAGCATTTCGAAACATGTTACCCGTACATTGTGATGTATAACACTCTATGCACTAATTTTAAATTTTTTTTAATGCTTAAACTTTTATTGTTTTATAATTCAAAGCAGTAGCATTCCTTTGTTTTTTTTTTCCGCTTTTCGATCCACAAATCCTTAAATACTAATATATTGCATTTTTCAAGTTGTAAACTGTTTTCAATCAGGAAACTCCCTATGGTCCCTATTGCATTGTTCTATTTTGTTGTGTTGCTCTTATAAGTATAGTTTTCTTATCTGCATTTGCAGCATAGTAGCAAGTATAAGTTTCTATCTATGGTAACATTACCACAGATGTTTCATCCTCAGTGACAACATCATCGCCATTGGGCAGTATTTAGTTTATGCTTACGTGCAATCTGCTTGTTAAAATTCAGTAACTGCGTCTACTGCCAATGATGTGCCCTTTTCTGATGCACTTTAAATTGTATAAGAATTTTAATTCCAGATTACTTTAAAATAGTTAAGCTTCATAATAATTATTATTATTTTCACATGGCCCTTTTCAGCTAAGACTATTCCTAGGTCTCCATACCCATACGGGAGGTTCCCTAGGTGATAGTCTCCTAAAACGAGTTTTCACAGGTGTTCGTGTGTCCAAAATTTACGCATCAACATTAATATTTACTAAAGCCATTACATATTGACATTGTATATTTTTCTATATAATAGTGGTCCCTTGTTTACAAAGTATTCCACTAGATATAAGTCTTACCTACAACCTCAACTCCGATCTTCTATTTTGCTCATCATTTACTTGATTTACGTTTGGTCATTTATTTTTCTAACAAATTTTAGGACTTTTGAGCATAGACTTTGTATAGGATTGAACCTAATCTATAGAATAGTAAACACTCTTTTGGTGAACTACACAATGATGTGCAAAGGCTATGTTGGTCATGCTATTATCTACTATAGGGCATGAGATTAATTTTTTGTTTTTCATTTTAGAAGCTAGTTATTCTTTAATGTTTAAAAGGGTTGATACATATGTTTTAAGATCTATTTTAAGTTGGGAAAAATTTAAAAATAAACCACTTTTTCACATTAAAGAAATTTTTGTAGATTTAATGTGATGATCATAAGCTATTTTCTTGTTCTTGTCGAGAAGAATAAGAAAATGAATCAAAAGAAGTTTAAAAACAAAAAAAACAAAAGGCCATGGCACAATTTCAACAAAGGGGTCATAACATAATTAAGTATGCTATGAACTAGATTGAATCACATAGATAAAATTTCATTTTCACCTTTGAAGTTGGTAACATTCTGGATTACAAAAAGAAGATAAAATTTCAATTTTTTTACTTTCAAAGTTGGTAACTTTCCAAGTTACAAAAAGAAAGTGTATTTGCTTAAATACAGAGCAACCAAATGCACAATATAGTGGTTTATCCAAGTTTTTAAAAGAAGTCATTCATGGTATCTTTGAATATAGATTTTTAAGGTCATGTTCAAAGAAGAAATAAGTTTCAAAGTTAGGAGAGAGGATTTTCAACATATCAACAACTAAGATATCTATATAACATGTAAATGTAGGGTATTATTTAAGTTGTACTTTTGCTCCTTTTAATGATCCTACTACATGTATGTTAGATCCATTGACTTGTATCACACTTCTTGCTTGTGCTAGCATCCATGCTTTTAAGGTTTTACATACCTCAAGTGGCATGACACTAACAGTTGGTCCAGAATCCATTAGAAAATTATGAACATTCTTTTCTAAAATAATTAAAGTTGTCAGGAAAGGAGGTTAATCTTTCTTATTCAACATGGAATTACTTGCATTTTGTATTGATAATGCATTAGGACTTTTTGCAAAATGAACTTGCCCTTTGGTTTTTGGGGATTTTTCTTTATTGATTTTAGGTGTATCAACTATCTTTTGAATCACATCTTTCATTTCATTAAAGTGTAGAAGATCATAGATTAAAATGTTGGCTTTAACCTTTTTCAAATCCTCAACTAGATCATAAGTCTTATGTTCGTTTTTGACTTCTTGTTGAGGTGGAGTTCTTCTAAGTATAGAAAGGGTGGGTTTGGTCATTGTGGGGTGTTTGCTTGGGATGGTCCGATTTGATTATTTGTGTTATTTTGACTATGAGCTCTTCTATTTGGAGGAGTATAAGGATCATTCCTTGTTTGTTATTATGTGGTGTTCATAATGTCACTTAGTATACGGTAGCGAGTGTTATGTGGATTGGGATCACTTACCATGACTTGTTCCAATGAGGGAGCTTCTTCATTTTCCGTTTCATGAGGCATGTTAAGGACCATAATTGGGGTTTATCCATTTTGTTGAATTTGAGCATTGTCACTATATAGTACTAAAAATTAAGGACAAATTTTCTCAAAATGTTGCCTAGTGTTATGGAGATGACAATAATCATCATTGATTGATGTGCTCAATTTTTTGGATTGTATAGGGACTTTATTGTTATTTCGCTTTAGCTTAACTACTTCATTGGAAAGCTTTTGAAATGAAGCTAATATTTGTGTCATTTTGTTTTTTGTTTGAGAAGTGGATGTATTAGGATTAGACATTCCATTTGGATTTATGATGGATTGGATCAAAGCTTTTCATTGATCATCACTTAAATTGATATTTGGTGGTAAAAATGAAGAGGATGTGGGACCTTAAAAACAACTACTTGTAGGTTGAGTCATTTGAAGGGGAGTGGGAGTTTGGAACAAAGTATTATTCATTGGGAAAACTTGTGGTGGTAAAGGGGTAGATTGCATAGGGTTACTAACATTCATCATCCCAAATTGAGTCTGAATGAAATTCATCAAGGTAATTTGTTCCAACTCAATGGCCTTAGCCATTACTCCTTTGTATTTTTGTTATGTTGGGATTGGACTAAATGGCATAGGTGAAGAACGGGTCTTGATAGAGAGGTAGAAATTCAGGATACCATCAGGTTGTGAGTGCATCTCATTTGACACATAAGCAAGTTGATGAAGGAATCTTTGGTTTTAATTATGGACATTTTTCCTAGGTGCTTTCCTTTGGCTTGTGAAATTGCTTTATGCTATGGTAGGGCTAGTAAGCTTATCAAACTAAAGTAGGAACTTATTTTTGAATTCTTTCCATGAGTTGATGGAGGCATTAGGGATCAAAAACCATTAGGTGTCTTTGCTCTTGAAAGTTGTCACAAAGACCCTACATGTTGTGTCATTTTCAACAATGTTATGGATGCCTGGTAAAGTTTTAAAACATTGTATATGTTGGCAGGCATCACTAGTAGGGGTTGTGGGAATCAAAGAAAAAATTTATGTTTTGGAGCAATTTTAGAATATTGTGATAGTTGACGAAGTTAAAGGGGTTACTCACCAAGGGAGTTGGGGGTTGATTGGCTACCATCCTAGTTCAAGTTCTTCTAGGGATAGAACTTGAAAATCATGAAGCTTTTTGTTTTCTTAAAGTAAAGTAACAATTAGCTGGTTGGTTAGGGGTAGGGTTAAATGATTCTTGTTGGGAGGTTCACTCATAAAATGAAAATTATAGAATATAAATGCTAAAATAAAACTATAAAGTTAAGTAAAACAAAAAAGATATTAAAAAGAAAAAATTTCCTTTTCACTCATTCCCATTCTAAATGTCAAAAGAAAAAAAAAAGAGTTCCAAGGAAAAATCTAAAAGTTGTGGCTAGCTATGATCTAAGATAAGCTTGTCCTCTTCATTAAGTTTAGTATAATTCTTGTGCTCAAAGTAGTTCACATACCTTTTACTTTTACCTTTTGAGAAGATTGGGAATGAGATCTTAATTATGTACTTTAATTATATATATATATATATACCTATGTAGTTAAAATTATGATTTATAAAGAGTATATGTTTTGATCTTAATTAAATAAGATGGTGTGGTAAGGGTGGCCCACATTTCATTCTCTCTTGATTACATGGTTATTTTAATCATGTTTAGATTAATATAATTTGCTTTCAAATTTTAATATGTTTGTGTTTATGATATTTTCGATCTTGTATCTTTTGCATCTCCTTTAAGATTTCTATGATTTTGTTGTTCCTTGCACTTGCATATAATTTTTAGTTTGGGGGCTAAGTGTTGATGTCAACATTACCCATGCTAGGCATAGGGCCATGACTTATTAGTCTAATCACTAGGGTATGGTTTAAAGATTTGAATAGGATGTGATATCATGCAATGTTTAAATTATTAATAATTATAATTTTAGTTTAAGTAGGTAGTATTAGGATGGAAAAGAAACGTATGCAACTAGTTTTCAAGAGCTCTACATTAGTGCCTAGAAGAGTTGAACCAATCTTCTAGTTTCAATTTTAAGATACATTTTAAGATAATTCTAGTATAAGTAAAGCATGTTGATGGAATTCCTAACCTATGGAATGATAGGAAGCCTGAACACTCCAATACTTTCGGAAGCTCCTACTACCTTTATAAATTTGTTGGTAACTAATTAGAAACAATTAAGCTACCCAACAAGACAAAGGTGCTGTGGTGGGGGAATTTGGATTATTGCACATTAGTTAGTTTGCAAATGCATTCAAAATTTGACCTTTCCCTCCAATAGACTAGTTGGCCACATCAGCATCGATGCACCACATCAATAATACTTTTACATTGTGGAATTTTAATGATCTTTCCCTATAAATAGTGGTGGCAGTGGTAACCAACGTGTTGGTGGGTGTAACTAATGTAGTGGTAATCGATGTGGATGTGGTGGTGGACATTAGCATCTAATGCTAAGCGGGGAGTAGTTATAGAAGAAGGGGCTCTTTGTCTTTACATGGACATCATCTCTTGGTCTCCCCCTCTCTCACGAATAGATGTTGTAGGTGCATGATGAGAGCTACAACTATAGCGAGAAAGTGATGTGCAACTATGATGCTTGCAAACATCGACAAATGATGCTTATGAGTGGTAGAAATAGATGTTGTGGGTGGCCCTACAACATGCAATAACATCCAATAAACATTGTAGACACATGATGGGAGCTACAACTGTGGCAAGCAAGTGGCACGTAACTACGATGCACAAATGGTAGCAGTTGTGTCTACAAGCGATGCATAATGGTAGTGCGTGAATGGTAGCAATGGATGGGGCTCAACATGTGGCATCGAAAGTGATTGACAGTAGCAGACGATAGTCAACAAAGGGGTTATGGGCCTCTCTCCCCCAGTAGCTACTGTAAGCATGGATAGCATGCACATGGTAGGCAATTAGGAGTAGCACAATGCCAAGATTAGTAGCGAGCAGGTGCATCAACAATAACACATCAATAGCAGTACCAGATGATGATTAGCAGGTGGTAGTATCAACAATAGCATGCAATGAATAGTGACAATCATGGTGGTAAATGACAATGACAAATGATAGCATGCATTAGTGGCATACAACATGTGGTTAGTGATGGTAGAAAATAGTCAATAGCATGAATAACGACACATGGTGGTCAACAATAGCATTAGTAGCAACAGTAGTAACACATCCTTGCATAGTGAGGTTTTCATCCCTGTGGAATCAGGCTTTTCTACCTAGCAATGGATGTCTTTGATAGCAACAGTGGTAGCACAAAGTAATGTCCAATGGTAGTAGATGGCGATCATGTGCAATGACAAGGGGGCAGGATCCCCATTTAACTATTTAACATCACATAGCTCTCTCTAGCTAAGACTATTCTGAGGTTTTCATACCCATATGGGAGGTGCCCTATGTAATAGTCTCTCTAAATGAGCTTAGTATATTGGGTGTTGTTGTGTTCAAAATTTATGCATCAACACCTACAACCTCAACTCTAATCTCCTATTTTTCTCATTACTCACTTGATTTAAGTTTGGTCATTTATTTTTCTAACAAATTTTAGGAACTTTGAGCATAGAATGTGCATAGGATTGAACCTAATCTATAGAATAGTAAACACTCTTCTGGTGAACTACACAATGATGTGCAGAGGCTATGTTGGTCATGCTATTATGTACTATAGGGCAAAAGATTACTTTTTTGATTTTCATTTTAGAGGCTAGTTACTTTTTAATGTTTAAAAGGGTTGATACATAGGCTTTGAAGGTTTGTTTTAGGGGTATATTTTAAGTTGGGAAAAAATTAAAAAATAAATCACTTTTTCACATTAAATAAATTTTTATAGATTTAGTGTGATGATCATAAGTACTTTTCTTGTTCTTGTCAAGAAGAATAAGAAAATGAATTAGAATAAGTTTTAAAAGAAAGGCCATGGCACAATTTCAACAAAGGGTCCATAACATATTCATGTATGCTATGAACTAGATTAAATCACATAGATAAAATTTTATTTTCACCTTTGACGTTGGTAACATTCTAAGTTATAAAAAGAAGATAAAATTTTTAATTTTTTTCATTCAAAGTTGGTAAATTTCTAAGTTACAAAAATAAAGTGTATTAATTTAAATATAGAACAACCAAATGCACAATACAATGGTTTATCCAAGATTTTAAAAGAGGTCCTTCATGGTATCTTTGAATATAGATTTTCAAGTTCATATTCAAACAAGAAATAAGTTTCAAAGTCAGGAGAGAGAGGATTCTCAGCCTTTCAATTTAATCTTTTTAAAAGAAGATTCTGATAGTAGAGAGTGTTAATCTTAATAATTGTTACAACCTATCCACAAAATTTGCAATTTTCCTTAGAATTCACTCTCCTAAAGTCAATACAAATTATATCCTAATGTTAAATATGCTAAAATTTATTTTAAGTAAAGGAAAGCATAAATATTATTGGTCATGGAGAGAAATGTACAATTACCAAATTGATGGGGATAGCAAAATATTGAATAGATCTTTCATTGTCTTTTAATAGGCTTCGATGCTTGACACAACTGACATGTAGATAAAGAACGTCAAGATTTCACCTAAGTTATAATGTTGAACACATGCATCCATTTCATATATAAGACAGAGAAGTTTTAAGACAAATTTCATGAATTGTGAAGAAAATTTTTAAGACATTTTGTCACATCTGCACTTTGGTAAGGAATTTATTGGACAAGACTTCAAATGACATTTACCTTCACCCTTCAAAGTGAAAGGATTAGTGAAAATAAAAACCATGTCTTTAAAAACATAAAATAATTTTTTGCTAAGCTAGTATCCAAAAACCTTGCCATCAATGCAAGAAATGGTTGGGAATCATGGCTTATAACCCACATAATGTCCACTACAGAAAAATGGTAATCTTCATAAAGGTAACATGTAGGAAACAATTGAAATTTCATAATTAAAGAATGTGGTTGATGGAGTGGCACATCCTTGTTGTAGTGCTAAAGTCCAAGTTGTAGCTCCATTACTACCATAAATCCTAAACGTGCATTCCTTTTACTACTACAAAAACAAAATCAAAAACCAAATAACATAACACTAGTATAGATTAAGGAATTGGATTCTTCAACTACCACCACGTGGCTACCTAGCAACAAAACCTATGCCTTCGGTTTGAGTCTTTCATAGCAATGAGAGCATAAACAATTCAACATAATTCCATCCGCAACTACAACTAATGAGCCCTGGAATGTGATGGAGAATATCCCTAGAAGAAACAAACCATGCAAACATGATTACTAAGTTGCCCCTACATGCATTCCGTATCTGCGATACCATTGCTTATATTATTTTCAAATTTTTTTATATATCTATTTTATTCCTTGCATGTGTTCTTGTGTGATTTGTGATTTACTAATTTTCTGAAGTTAATGTGGTGATGTCCACTAATAATGATGTAATTTCCATATGAGTCTTTAATAAATTATTTCTAAAGACTTCTCAAAGTAACAACGATCTATTTTTCATTGGAAATCTTTGTTTATGATTTTAGATAGCCTTTATAAACAAAGTTGATATTACATTCTTTTATTTTATTTTATTAGCTTGAAACAAATATGTTGTGGATATGAGTATTGAAGAACACAAACTCATATTTCTACAAATTTATTATGCTTTATTTAATGTGATTAAACTAATTTATGAATGGCACCATCCCTAGCATGGAAGTGTTGATATCAACACATAGCCCCCAAACTAGAAATTTCATGCAAGTGCAAGGAACAACAAAAACATAGAAATTTTAAAAGGAGATGCAAAAGATAGAGGATTTGAAAGATCATAAAACATAGACAAATAGAAATTTGAAAGTAAACTATACTAATATAAACTTGATTAAAATAACCATATAATCAAGAAAGTACTAAATGTGGGTCATCCTTGCCACACCATCTATTTAATCAAGATCTAAACATATACTCTTTATAAATCATAACTTTAACCATATATATATATATCATTCCCAATCATCTCATCAATAAAAACAATTAGCATGAGGATTACTTTGAGCACAATATTTATGCTAGACTTAATAAAGAGGACATGCTTACCTTAGATCATAGTTAGCCACAACTTTAGGATTTTTCCTTGGGATTTTTTTGACATTTAGAAAGGGAATGGGTGAAAAGGGATAAGGAAAAATTAAGAAAATTAGGAAATGGAAAGGTAATATTTGCTTTTCTCCTTTTTTTTTTGAATTTTGGGGGGAATATGTTTAAAAAGGAGAATGGAGGCTAGGATGAGGATTACTACTGGACCCCATCACACTCAAGAACTTATTACACTATGAATGAACATGGTCCTCATTCATTTATTTTTTCTTTTTTGAGAAAACTTTGCCCATGGTGCACTTCATTCTTAATGTAGGAATTCCAACATGAGTTTGGCTGATTAGCTACACTACCAAAGAACACAATCCTTTCAGAAACTTTGTCCATGGTGTAGTTAAACCCTCGTGCATGTGCCTTTTTAATTATAATCTGGATGACATCATAGCATGTCTTTTGGGTGGCCAAGGACTCTCAAGTGGAGAGGAACACACTTTACCTTGTTGCTCATAGGATAGCCATGGATCATCACACTTGAGTGTTGGGGCTTAAGAGAGGGAAAATAGAATTTTCCAAGGTTACTTAGTGATTGTGGCTAACCATTCTTCATCTTTACATATCNGTAGTAATCCAAATGGTCATAATGATTACTAAAATCAAATGAAAAGCACAAATCAAACCAAAGCTAATATGCTAAGAAAGAGATGATGAAAATGCAAAGAAAATGCAAATGCAACTATATACAAATGAAATGCATGGTGAAAGGGAAGAAAGCTTGAAATTAGGGATCTACCAAGTGTCCATGTGGGGCACTTTGAGTAGAAATGCTTTAGATGAAATGCGTTAAAATTTCTACCTAATTTATATCCTTGCAAATCAACAATTTTCTACATATTAGGGCCAATGACATTTGTAACTTGGTACAGACCTGACCAAATAGGAGAAAACTTACTTTGAGGACTTGTTTGATGAAATGCTCTATCTCTTTTTAGGACTACATCTTCTATTTTAAAGACTTTGCCTATATATTTCTTGTCAAACCATCTTTTAACAATTTTTTAATGATCAAGATTACAAAAATCAATACATAATCGTAATTCACTTGTTTGTTCTCTAATAGGCACAAAATTTTATGTCAAACTTAAATGTTTCATAGGATAAATAATTTTAGATTATAAGTGTTTATCAATTTTTAATCCAAGTTTTAATTTGAGGTCTAAAAAGTTTAAGTTTTTTTCTAAATGGTTCAATTTTAGTATGTAAGTAAGCAAATAAAGCTTCACTAGTTGCCATTTTAGGAATGATTTTATTTGAAAAATATGACATCCTTTGACATAAATTCTTCATTAATTTGAGAAACTTTAAAACATTAATCACTTAATTTACCCTTAAAAATAAAAATTCATGAATATGATCATCATCATCAAAACTTGGAAAGAAAAGATATTATCGAGAATAGAATAGGAGTTAACCTTTTCAATAATTATTTCAAAATCCCAAGAATTATGTCTAAAAGGAACATCTAAAGTAGTCACCATTTGAGTAAATGCATCAAGAACATAATTTTTTTCTTTAAGAATGTGTTTAATGGATTAGTCATCAAAATTTGGCACACCTTCTAATATTTTAATAGTTAGGATCTCATTTATATCTTTGTCCTCTCCTAATGGTGGTGAATGATCCAAAAGAAATCTTTTAGTATCATGTTGATGATAATGTAAGGCATCTTCATAAATTTCTTCACATTCTCTAAAGGTTAGATAGTGTTAGGTGGAATTTGTATGATCAAAAGAATTTGTTTATGTAATTTCACTCACATGGTCATTTATAACATGTTCACCAAGTCAAACTTCAATAACATCAATATAAAGATTAGTATTTTGATTTTCCAAAGATTGATTGTGTTGATTAAAAGATGTTACCACTTGTTTACAAAAAGGTTCTTTTGGTATCACCATATATTCAAATTTTTTTTATAGGAATTAATAATTCTAAAAAGGCTGATCTAAAGAAGCCCCCAAATGAGGCTCCAAAAGTCCTAGATAAAAGCACACCATTAGTGGATGACATATCAACTACTTAAATATCTATATAACATGTAAACATAGGGTATTTTTTAAGTTGTACTTTTACTCCTTTTAGTGACCCTACCATAGGTACATTAGATCCATCAAGTTGTATGATGCTTCTTACTTGTGGTAGCATTTGTGCTTCTAATATTTCACATACCTCAAGTGGCATGACACTAATAGTTGCACTAGAATCCATTAAACAATTGTGAAGATTCTTTCCAAAAATGACCAAAGTTGCTAGAAAAGGTGGTTGATAATTCTTATTAGGCATAAAATTACTTGAATTTTGTATTGATAAAGCATTAGGACTTTCTACAAAATGAACTTGCCTTTTAGTTGTTGGAGATTGTTATTTATTAGTTTCAGGTGTATGAACTATCATTTGAATCACATCTTTCATTTCATTAAAATGTAGAAGATCATACATTGAAATGTTAAATATAACTTTTTTCAAGTCCTCAACTAGATCATAAGTCTTATGTTTGTCTTTCACTTTGATGAATCATGGTTTGCCAGGTGCTGACATTGGACCCTTGATGTCTGACCCTTGACATCAAAATCTTAACATCAGACCCTCGATATTGGGCCCCCAATATCTCAACTTGGGTAACAATATCAGATACATGATATCGTGGTTCCTGTGTAAGCCTATAAATACATCTTTGGGCGCATAGGAAGGAGGGTTAGAGTAAGTAAGTGTAGAAGTAGAGTCTTTTTGTTCATTTTTAGTTCATCTCAACCCTTTCCCCCATGCATGCCCATAGTGTGATGATTGTAATTATATGGAACCTTTATTTGAGTGTGACGTACTTGGACATGCACATGACTGATAATAAAGATCAAGATTACTTCATCATTGCAGCATTCACTTAGTTTTAATTATTTAATTGTTATTGTTATTTATTGTTTTCCTAATTAATATATCTTACCCTTCATTTACTATCCCTATTATTAAATGTGAAATTAGTATGAATTAATCATGAGCATTTAAGTGTGACTACTTGGTAACCCAGTAGCATATTTAGGAGTACTTATGTAATATACGGTTGGTAATCCCAGAAGTAGTACACGAGGTCCAAGATGTGTACAAATGATTAAGGATGGATGCTCATTGCACTTAGGCTAGCTTAGATTCTCTTCTCTCATTCCCTATTACCTTAAAGCAAAGTTATTTTTCATTGCCTTTAGGAGTAACACTAGTTTAGGACCACATCATACACCCCACTCTGGACTAAACCATATATGACAAAGCAAATACTAGTCTAGGTGGGAAGATTATGAACTATGATCAATGTGTAACTATCTAGATACCACAACTAGTCCATCCATAAAGTTCGACTGGATCATGCATGAACGCTCGTATTCATATGGTTGAGTGTAGGGGTACCTTGCCACTCATCATTGGCACCATTGCTGAGGATGGTGCTAGTTATCTAGATTAGTTATATCATACAAGATTGTTGTAACAAGTATTCATGATATATCTTTTAGAAAAGAGATTAATTTCAACTAAGTCACACATGATTCACTGTAATGTCTCCATCACAAGACCATGCTAATGCCACAACTAGTGAGGCAATTCATTAGAGAACTAACAAATTATATGATGATGAAGATGAAGTTTGAAGTACTCAACCTTATGCAAGGATCCCCTATATTCATGAACACCCCAATGGTACTCAAGGATTCTTGTCATCCAACTCTAACACCTCTAGTGAGGATGGGACATTCCGTAGAATGAGGGGGCCCGTAAGGCTTAGGACCTTCTCAATAGTTAACAAGAATTTATTCAGGAATGATTGGAAAACTTAAAAAAGTCATGATGAGTTTTCCAGTTCTTTCTCTTCCTCTACCCCTTCAATGTCAGGTCATGACATGGATGACCATCTTTCAAGGGATTGGTGTAGAACTAAAAATCAAGCTCACAGGAAAAATTGAGAACACGAACATGAATAAGGACAACATTTTTCCAACTCATAAATTCATAACCTACCTAGTGATGATGAACCCCTATTGGCCATGAAGAGCCTAATGCATATACAAGAGGTTGTTCAAATATCCTGCAGGCATCACAAATAAAGTTGTCTACCCAGGCTTGATTTAAACAACTTTCCCAAGTTTTTAGGAGGCTATGATTTAGATCTGCAATAGCATTTACAAGCCTTCTATGATGCCTATGCATGGAAAAATATTGATAATGGGTGGAAAAAACTTAAGCTCTTTCCTATGACACTCATTGACCAAGAAAAAGTATGGTACAGATCCTTAAAACCAAAATCAATTCATAGATGGCCAACAATGGTAGGACTCTTTACTGAATGATATCAAACCTATGCCAAAGTGTCAGCCTTGAGGAGACAAATCCAATAATGGAAACAAGGGCAACATGAAACCTTGTACATGGCCTTAGAAAGATACTATTCTTTGTTAAACAAATGCCCAGGCCATGGGTTTTCCGATGAGAGGCTAATGTATCACATCATGGATGGACTTCATAATGAAACGAGGGAGACTCTAGGGATGTATGTCCCAAGTCAACTATATGAGCTACAGATCCACCAACTCCAAGAGCTATCAAATGTGTAGCAAAAGAATAAGGAGAAATAGCTAAATGGAAGAATGTTGAAAGTTCTCAATAGGACCAAAATCTCAACTTAGCAAGGGTCCATGATCATGAAGAGGAGAAATCAACTCACTTCAAGGAGGTGGAATCATCTTTGCCAATCCTACAATCACTAGATGAAATCAAGGCAAAGATTAATAAGATAATAGAATGGGTACATAAAAAATATGGAGAATATGCTAACATTAGTAGAGGTAGAACTATGTCAAATCAAGAAATAGGATAGGACACCATGCAACAATTAGAACGAAGGGTTGAAGACAATAAGAATATGAGCTCAACTTCCAATCATATGTATCAATGTAATTTTTTTTTGTATGATCACCCCAAAGGACAATGCCAAATCTTTTCACATTTACATGAGCATTAGGGAGGAATGCTACATCTAGATTTCATACAGAAATATCAGGTTCAACCGTAGTGGTAAAAACCCCAATCATGGGGGAAACCACCACCAACTAGACCATACCTTTGTATGTCCCAACACCAAACGCTTATTATGTGCAACACCCTATTTCTCCAATTGGATCAACATCCTCTACTTCACCTCATCGCTATCATTCTCCCGAGTACTATCCACCCATGTCCTCTCTAACAAGATCACCACCTTATGTGCCTTACACTTTTCCTCAACCTCAATATTCACATCCTTCACCTCCTTCTACATTGCCACCAATTGTACCAAAAGGTTTTGCACCACAACACCAACCCATGAACATTACTTATGCTGCTACTGTCAACAATAGTGGAGGTACTCAAAAGCGTTCTTTCTTCAGGCATGGACGTAGAAAGAAACAACATAATTCTGAAACCACCACATCCTCCAACTCAACAGAATCCAAATGATGTGATGCATCTTTATCCTCAAACTCATTTCCTCTTGTTACTTTATTCGAGTCACCAATTAATGCTCCAACAACCATGTGTCCCAATGAATATAACCACATAGGGAGACATATTGATCCTTGCATACCATCTTATGGTCACAGGTGCCATAGTGAGTTAGCTCCTTATCACATGAACACATCTTATAATCTACCCCACTATATTTACTATAATCAAGTGTGTGAACTCCAATTTGGGTACATTCCAAACATCCTGTCAAAAGACACCCAATGGTTTGGATATGACTAGGTCCCAATATTTCCAAAATGCATGGATCCCAACCTTCCATTTATTAATTCTAACAATGATCAAAAGTTTAGTTATGGGGGATATCCTACATTCTAATAAGCAGAATTAATAAATATTTTTCTTTTTTTTTTAATTTTACAATTTTTTTTCTAGTTTTTCATCTTTCAATTTGTTATTTTATATTTTTATTTGCTATTTTATATTTTTATTTATTATTTTATCTTTTTATCTTTTTATGAGTAATCTCATCTATGAATAAAACACTCATGTGACTCGTTGGTTGAGGTGTTGTTCTATGCTATCAAGCCTCAACTGGCTAATTATTTGTATAGCAAGCCCACCACATACACCCAACCATTCTATTAATAAGAGTTTCTACTCTGGGTATGATGATATTCTTGTCATCATAAAAAATTAAAAGTAATTTTGTGCTCATTATGCCCAAAGCGAAAAATGATGGACTAAGAGGAAATGACCAAGGTGTGACATCAAGGAGACTTGTGGATTCTCTTTGGTGACATCTGTAGGAGTTATCATGCAACCTGGTTATACTAAGATCCTTGTAGATCTAACGACAAATTAAAGTACGGGTAATAAAGGCACTTAATAAAGAAACCCAATGCTATTCTAGGGGGTCCCATTAGAAAGACATGCACTCATGCCTGAAGGTAGGTGGCTTCTCTGGATTACACATCAAAAAAGAAAAGAAAAGAAAAGAAAAGCAAATAAAAAAGAAGAAGAGAAAGTGTGCCAAAGCGGCTTGACAAAAACAAATGTGCCACAAAGAAATTCCAAATCACTCCTCCCATGAACAAAACACCAAGTGATCGTATGCCTTGCTATCATGATGCTCTTATGGTTGTCCATCATTGGATGAAATAATGCAATGTCAGTGATCAGAGGAATGTACTTGGTCTTGATTTTGGAGTGATAGGCTAATAACACATTAATCACATCCTACACTCAAGATTCATTGTGCCCTGGGTTAGTTACCTCATGTCTCAATCTTTGCAATCCCGTGAATAATTCACCTCATCTTGTTGTTCATGTATTTGTGACTTGTGTCTTGTGTAGAATTGAATTCATATCTCATCATGGTGGTATCTACATGTGTGTGTTTTTTTGCATCAATATAGATTACATTTAACCCTTCTAGCGCCTATCGACATTTTAAGGTGTGGTTACGCAAGGACATTATAGGTTGGAACCTACTTTGGGAAGGATCCACTTGTGTGACTTTTGTAATTTATACTTGTTGCACATCATCACATCATTTTATATCCTCTGAGTAGTTCATTGCCAAATCTATTATTTCCTTTTTCATCATTTTATCAAACATTCCTCAAAACCATTGCATGTCCTTTTATATGTCAGCTAAATAAATTAGGTTTGACATTAAACTTGTAGGGAAACTTCCTTGAAAAAATTTCTAACTCTAAAATCATACTAAGCAAAGAATTCAACATTTATTAAAGGAAATGAATAAGGTATGACATAATTTAACTTCTTTTAATAATCTTAGTAACAATTGATCTTTGTGTGATTATAGATAGCCCCTAAAAGAGGACAATAAGGAGGACCTTCTCAAGGTGCAATTGAACACCCAGGGAGAGGCAGAGACCAAGGACCTCATGCAAAACATGCAGAGTAGGAGGCACAATCATTCAACATCCATTAGGGAACTCCTGTCACTGCACAATCTAGCCAAGAAAAAGGTGGATAGGTCAGGGCCCGAGCCTACGAAGAGGAATGACGACTATTTGCACCATGGCATGTCAAGGCCAATCAAGTGTTCCCATAGTTATCATGTCCATGGGAAGTGCCGACTCCATGAAACATTGGAACATCAGCATGAACAACACATAATCCTTAGATAGAAGAGGAGAAATGTTAGACACTTCTTCAAAGGTATCAATCTCAAAAACCTAGAATGCAGGACAAAGGAAAGGCATCCATGGAGGAGCCACCACCAACGGAAACCCCATGAGTTCCACAATTTTTATATTTTGTGTCTTTGTGTCTGTGTCTAAATTTTTTTTAGTCCCACATTGTGGCATAAAATAGTTCATTTTCATTTAGTAATCTCATATGTATCCCCTATCTATAATTGAACAAAGTTGTTCCTCACTTTCCTTAACTTGAGGATGAATTGTTATTCAGTTGTGGGGCTATGATGAATCATGGTTTGCCAGGTGCTGACATTGGACCCTTGACATTAGACCCTTGACATCGAAACCTCGATATTGGACCCCCAATATCAGACCCTCAATATTGGGTACGCGATATTGTAGCCTGGGTAATGATATTGGATACACGATATCACGGTTCCTATGTAAGCCCATAAATACACCTTTGGGCACACAGGAAGGAGAGTTAGAGTAAGTGTAGAAGTAGAGTCTTTTTGTTCATTTTTAGTTCATCTCAACGCTTTCCCCCATGCATGCCCACAGTGTGATGATTATAATTGTACAGAACCTTTATTTGAGTGTGACGTACTTGGACACGCACATGACCGGTAATAAAGATCAAGATTACTTCATCATTGCAGAATTCACTTAATTTTAATTGTTTAATTGTTATTGTTATTTATTTTTTCCTAATTAATATTTCTTATCCTTTACTATCCCTATTATTAAATGCAGAATGAGTACAACTTAATCACGAGCATTTAAGTGTGACTACTTGGTAACCTTGTAGCGTATCTAGGAGCACTCAAGTAATATACACTTGGTAATCCTAGAAGTAGTACACAAGGTCCAAGATGTATATGGATGATTAAGGATGGATGCTCATCGCACTTAGGCTAACTTAGATTCTCTTCTTCCACTCCCTCTTAGCTAAAATAAAGTTATTCTCCATTGCCTCTAGGAGTAGCACTAGTTTAGGCCCACATCATACACCTCACTCTGAACTAAACCATATGTGACAAAGAAAATACAAGTCTAGGTGGGAAGATAGTGATCTACGATCAACGTGTAACTATCTAGATACCACAACTAGCCCACCCACAAAGTTTGACTGAATCATGCATGAACACTTGTACTCGTATGGTTGAGTGTAGGGGTACCTCACCACATAGAGTGCTTGGCCTCGTTTTGCCACACGCTTATTTCAATTGCTATCTTTTGATGGATTTCATGCACCTCCTCCATTGAAAGGGTTTGATTTTCTTTAGCTAAGAATTTTTTGTCTTGGTTGACCCTAACAAATTATTCTCACAACTGCTGAAAATTTTCTTTGAGAATCCTTTTTTGTTTTTCCATAGTGGTCAACCAAAGATTGTCTATGGTAAGTAATTTATTCTCCTCTTGCAAGGCTTTGAGTGCTTTGGCATGTGCATATGTCTACACTTGTGCCTTGGAAGCATCCCAATTGGCCTTCTCCTTTTCCTCTACCACTTTCTTATTTTCTGCCAAAAATTTAGTAAGATCCTCTATCCTAAAAGACTCTAGCTGCTTTGTGGGGATAAATTGAGATGGGTCCTATTGTGTAGCTTGCAGGGTGATGAGCTTCTCTTGGAGTCTTTCCAACTTCACATTTGCATGCTCGACCTTAATCTCTGCCATGACAAACTTCCCCTTGGTGGAGATGAGGTCTAATTGAGTTTCTATGACATCTTGTGGGATATCGAAAAAGGATGTCATCACTAGTCCTGTCTATAGCAACCGATCGAGAACATCCTCATGCTCCGTAGGAGTCATCAAGAGACTGGCCAAAGTTTTAGCATCACGTGCTTCCATAAAGTCTATTTTTAGCACAATAGGGATATTGAATGATTCCTTGATGTGGTCCATGACCACTTCTGTGGCTCTCATTGCATCTTGGTGTTTCTTGACCATGACTGTGGCACCTTCACCAGTTTCCAATTGTAGTTGAAAGGATGCAACATTTCCCAAGATCTGTTGCGACCAATGTAACCCCCCTCCTCCTGTTTCGATTGACATCTCACCATGTGCGTGATCAATGGAGACTGTGGATTGTATGGCATCATCGATGACCCAGAAGAGATTGGCATCATCACGATTTCCTTAGCTAACCGTCTCAGCGATAGCCCTGAGATGGCTCATCAATGGTTGATAATCCTACGACGGTGGCGATAGTTGGTCTTGCTGGCATGTGCTAGGCCCCACATCTTATTGTTGACTAGGCCTTATGCTTGGGAGTTGGCTAGGGCCTGCAGTTTGAGTTATAGTGGGCTCCACCATCTATTCTTGTTTCAGCTCCAGTGTCTCACCAACTCTTTTCCTTGGGGTTGGTGGCTTTAGGAATTTAGCAAATGAAGCATTTTGGGAATTTCTTGGATGTTATTGGTGTACCCCAGAATTCTAGCATGTTGACATAGCTTCCTGGTGAGACAAGGGAAGGGCAATGCGAACTTCCTTGTCTTGTGTTCTTCAAATTACCTTAAAATCTTCGTGAGATACAAATGGGGTAGGTTAGTATTAACCTTTCCCATCAATATAGCACTTCCTCTAGCCAGATACATGGAGATTCTATTCAATCCTTTTATGGAGAAGATGCGATAAGTACATATCTTGAAATAAATCCTCTCCTCTAGGGTCAACTCTCCACACGCCTTGTCTTCCTTGCCATATTTCCTTTTTAACCAAATTTTTTGCACATCAGCATCGAAGCGAGTGGGTAGGTGAGTAACGTTTGGCCTTGTATTTAGAAGATTTAACACTTTCAAAATGGATTTGGTAGAGAAATCTACAGAAACACCACGAATATCATCATTGGCACTATTGTCGGGGATTGAACCTAGGTCGCCCACGTGATAGGCGAGAATACTCACCACTATACTACAAAGACCATGTGGCCCAATGAATATAACCACATAGGGAGACATACTGATCCTTGCATACCATCTTATAGTCAAGGGTGCCATAGTGGGCCAAATTCTTATCAATTAACCACATCTTATAACTTGCCCCACTATGTCAACTTTAATCAAGTGTGTGAACCCCAATTTGGGTACATTCCAAACACCTCATTAGAAGACACCCAATGGTTTGGATATGACTAGGTTCCAATATCTCCAAAATGCATGGATCCCAACCTTCCATTTATTAATTCTCCCCATGATCAAAATTTTAGTTATGGGGGATATCCTCCATTCTAAAAAGTAGAATTAATAAATATTTTTTCTTTTCTTTAATTTTACAATTTTTTGTTTTCTAGTTTTTCATCTTTTAATTTGTTGTTTTATCTTTTTATTTGTTATTTTATTATTTTATCTTTTTGAGGGTAATCTCATCTGTAAATAAAATACTCATGTGACCTGTTGGTTGAGGTGTTGTTCTATGATATCAAGTCTCAAGTGGCTAATTATTTAGACAGTAAGCCCACAACATCCACCCACCCATTCTATTAATAAGAGGTTCTACTCTGGGTATAATGATATTCTTATAATCATGAAAACTTAAAAGTAATTTTGTGCTCATTATGCCCAGAGTGAAGAATGATGGACTAAGAAGGAATGGCCATGGTGTGACATCAAGGGGACTTGTGGATTCTCTTTGGTGACATCTGTAGGTGCTATCATGTAGCCTGGGTGTACTAAGATCCTTGTAGATCTAACAAAAATTGGAAGTAAGAGTAATAAAGGCACTTAATCGAAACTCAATGCTATTCTGGGGGTCCCACTAGAAAGACATGCACCCATGCCTAAAGGTTGGTAGCTTCTCTAGTTCACTATTAGAAAGGACAAAGTGCCAAAGCAACTAGAAAAAAATGATGAGAAAGAAAAAAAAGATGAACCACACAAGAAAAGATCAAAAGAAAAGATGTGTGTGTGTCACAGATTCCAAATCACTCCTTCCTTGGACAAAACACCAAGTGATCATACACCTTGCTATCATGGTGCTCTTATGGTTGTCCATCATTGGATGAAACAATGTGATGTCACTTATTAGAAGAATGGACTTGATATTGATTTTGGAGCAATAGGCTAATGACACATTAATCACGCCCTACACTTAGGATTCATTGTACCCTAGGTTATTTATCTCATGTCCCGATCTCTACAATCCCTTCTATAATTCACCTCATCTTGTTAGTCATGTATTTGTGACTTGTGTCTTGTGTAGCATTGAATTCATATCTAATCATGGTGGCATCTACATGTGTGTGTTTTGTTTTGTTGCATCGATGTAGATTACATTTAACCCTTCTAGTACCTACAAACATTTTAAGGTGTGGTTACACAAGGGCATTAGAGGTTGGAACCTACTTTGGGGAGGATCCACTTGCGTGACTTTTGTAATTTGTACTTTTTTCACATCATCACATCATTTTATACCCTCTCAGTACTTTATTGCCAAATCTATTCTTTCCTTTGTCATCATTTTATCAAACATTCCTCAAAACCATTACATGTCCTTTTATGTGTCACCTAAACAAATTAGGTCTGACATTAAAATTTTAGGGCAACTTCTTTGAAAAAATTTCTAACTCTAAAATCACACTAAGAAAAGAATTCAACATTTATTAAAGGCAATGAGTAAGGTATGAAATAATTGAACTTCTTTTAATAAGCTTAGTAACAATTGATCTTTGTGTGATTGTAGATAGCCCCTAAAAGAGGACAACAAGGAGGACCTTCTCAAGGTGCAACTGAATGCCTAGGGGGAGGCAAAGGCCAAGGACCTCATGCAGAGTAGGAGGCACAATCATTCAACATCCATCAGGGAACTCTTATCACTACACAATCTAGCCAAGTAAAAGATGGAGAGGTTAGGGCCTGAGCCTACAAAGAGGAAAGACGACTATTTTCTACATGGCATGTCAAGGCCAATCAAGTGTTCCCGTAGCTGCCATGTCCATGGGAAGTGTGGACTCCATCAAAAATTAGAACATCAACATGGATGACTCATAATCCTTGGATAGAAGAGGAGAAACATTAGGTGCTTCTTCAATTGTATCAATCTCAAAAGCCTGGAGTGCACGACAAAGGAAAGGTAGCCATGGAGGAGCCACCACCACCTGGAACCACATTAGTTCCAAGAAAATTTTTTCTATCTTTAATTCTATGTTTGTGTCCCAATTTTGTTGTATTCATCTCTCCATTGCAACATGAATAAATTCCTAGTCTGTCAATAATCCCATACCTATCCACCGTGTAATTAAATGAACTTGTTCCTCACTTTCTTTGAATCAAGGATAAGTTGTTATTCAATCATGGGGGTATGATGAATCATGGTTTGTCAGGTGCTAATATTAGACCTTTGACATCGGACCCTTGATGTCAAACCCTTGACATTGGACCCTTAACATCAAACCTGCAATATCAGGTATGCGATATCGTGGCTTGGCCAACGATATCAAATACACGACATCATGACTCCTTTGTAACCCTATAAATACATATCTGGGTGCACAGGAAGAGTCAGTTAGTAAGTAAGTTAGCGTTAGAATAGAGTCTTTTTGTTCATTTTTAGTTCATCTCAACCCTTTCCTCAGTGCATGTCAGTAGTGTGATATTTGTAATTGTATGGAACCTTTATTCGAGTGTGACGTACTTCGACATGCACATGATCAATAATAAAAATCGAGATTACTTCATCATTGCAGCATTCACTTAATTTTAATTGCTTACTATTATTGTTATTTATTGTTTTCCTAATTAATATTTCTTTACCTTCATTTACTACGCCTGTTATTAAACGTGGAATGAGTAGAAATTAATCATGGGCATTTAAGTGTGACTACTTGGTAACCCAACAGCATATTTAGGAGCACTTAAGTAATATACACTTGGTAATCCCAGAAGTAGTACACGAGGTCCAAGATGTGTACAAATGATTAAGGATGGATGCTCATCGCACTTTGGCTAGCTTAGATTCTCTTCTCTCATTCCCTATTAGCTTAAAGCAAAGTTATTTTTCATTGCCTCTAGGAGTAACATTAGTTTAGGACCACATCATACACCCCACTCTGGACTAAACCATATGTGACGAAACAAATACTAGTCTAGGTGGGAAGATAATGAACTGTGATCAATGTGTAACTATCTAGATACCACAACTAGCCCATATGTGGAGTTCAACCGAATTATGCATGAATAGTCGTATTCATATGGTTGAGTGTAGGGGTACCTCGCCACTCATCATTTATGATGAATTGTGGTTTGTTAGGTATTGATATCGAACCCTTGACATCAGACCCTTGACGTCGGACCCTTAACATCAAACCCTTGACATTAGACCCTTGATATTGGATCCCTGATATCGAACCATGATATCAAACATGCGATATCAGGTACGTGATATCGTAGCCTAGTCAACAATATTGGATACACGATATCATGACTCTTGTGTAAGCCTATAAAGAGACATTTGGATGCACAGGAAGAGTCAGTCAGTAAGTAAGTTAGTGTTAGAATAGAGTATTTTGTTCATTTTTAGTTCATCTCAAACCCTTTCCTCAGTGCATGTCCACATTGTGATGATTGTAATTGTACAAAATCTTTATTCGAGTGTGACATACTTGGACATGCACATGACCAGTAATAAAGATTGAGATTAATTCATCATTGCAGCATTCACTTAGTTTTAATTACTTACTATTATTGTTATTTATTGTTTTCCTAATTAATATTTCTTTACCTTCATTTACTACCCTTGTTATAAAACACGGAATGAGCACAACTTAATCACAAGCATTTAAGTATGACTACTTGGTAACCCAGTAGCATATCTAGGAGCGCACAAGTAATATACACTTTTACATGAGGTCCAAGATGTGTACGGATGATTAAGGATGGATGCTCATCACACTTAAGCTAGATTAGATTCTCTTCTCTCATTCCCTATTAGCTTAAAGCAAAGTTATTTTCCATTGCCTCTAGGAGTAGCACTAATTTAGAACCACATCATACACCTCACTCTAGACTAAACCATATGTGATAAAGAAAATACTAGTCTAGGTGGGAAGATAGTGAACTGTGATCAACATGTAACTATCTAGATACCACAACTAGCCTATCTACAAAGTTTGATCAAATCATGCATGAACGCTCATATTCATATGGTTGAGTGTAGGGGTACCTTGCCACTCATCATTGGCACCGTTGCCGGGGATGGTACTAGTTATTTAGATTAGTTATATCATACAAGATCACTCTAACAAATTATTCATGATATATCTTTTAGAAAAGAGATTAATTTCAAGTAAGTCACACACAATTTGTAATAATGTCTTGTAATAATGTCTCCATCACAAGACCAACAAATTCTATGATGATTAAGATGAAGTTTGGAGTACTCAACCTTATGTAGGGATCCCCTATGTTCATGAACACCCCAATGATACTCAAGGACTCTCGTCAAACAACTTTGACACCTCTAGTGAGGATGGGACATCTCGTAGAATGAGGGGGCTCGTAAGACCTGGGACCTTCTCAATAGTTAACAAGAATTTATCTAGGGATGATTGGAAGACTTACAAAAGTCATGACAAGTTTTCCAATTCTTTCTCTTCCTCTACCCCTTCAACATTAGATTGTAACATGGATGACCATCTTTCAAGGGATCAACGTAGAACTAAAAGTCAAGCCTAAAAGAAAAATTGAGAACACCAACATGAACAAGGACAACATCATTCCAACTCACAAATTCATAACCTACCTAGTGATGATGAACCCTTGTTGGCCACTAAGAACCTAATGCATATACAAATAGGCTATTCAAATATTTTGCAGGCATTGCAAAGAAAGTTGTCTACCCAAGCTTGATTTAAAAACTTTCCCAAGTTTTTAGGAGGTTATGATTTAGATCTGCAATAGCATTTATAAGCCTTCTATGACACCTGTGCATGGAAAAATATTGATAATGGATGGTAAAAATTTAAGCTCTTTCCTATGACACTCATTAGCTAAGGAAAAATATGGTATAGATCCTTAAAATCAAAATCAATTCGTAGATGGCCAACAATGGTAGACCTCTTTACTAAATGATATCAAACCTATGATAGAGTGTTAGCCTTGAGGAGACAAATCCAAGAATGAAAACAAGGACAACATGAAACCTTGGACATGACCTTAGAAAGATACTATTCTTTGTTAAACAGTTCATTGGTGCCTAAGTGCGATAAGCATTCTTCCTTCATCATCCATACACATCTTGGACCTCATGTACTACTTTTGGGATTACCAAGCGTATATTACTTTAGTGCTCCTAGATGCACTACTAGGTTACCAAGTAGTCACACTTAAATGCTTGTGATTAAGTCGTACTCATTCCACATTTAATAACAGGGATGGTAAATGAGGGTAAAGGAAGAGTAATTAGAAAATGATAAATAAAAGTAATAATTAAATAACTAAAACTAAGTGAATGCTGCAATGATGTAGTAATCTCGATCTTTATTTCTGGTCATGTGCATGTCCAGGTATGTCATACTCAAATAAAGGTTCTGTACAATTACAATCATCACACTGTGGGCATGCACTGAGGAAAGGGTTAAGATGAACTAAAAATGAACAAAAAGACTCTATTCTAATACTAACTTATCCTAACTCTCCTTCCTATGTGCCCAAAGGTGTATTTATAGGCTTACACAGGAACCACAATATTGTGTATCCAATATCGTTACCCAAGATGTGATATTGTGTACCCAATATCGAGGGTCTGATATTGAGGGTCCAATGTCAAGGGTCTGATGTCAAGGGTCCAACATCAAGGTTCCAACATCAAGGGTCTGATGTTAGCACTTGGCAAACCATGATTCATCACACTTCTTGTTGATGTAAAGTTCTTCTAAGTATAGAAGGGGAGTTTTGTCATTGTGGAATATTTACTTGGGATGATTTAGTTTGATTATTTGTGTTATTTTGACTAGGAGCTATTCTGTTGGGATGGTATAAGGATTATTCCTAGTTTGTTATTGTGTGGTATTCATAATGTCACTAATTCTATAGTAGCAATTGTTATGTGTGTTAGGATCACTTACCATGACTTGTTCCAATGAGGGAACTTCTTCATTTTCTATTTCATGAGGTATGTTCAAGATCATAATTGGGGTTTTCCCATTTTATTGACTTTGGGTATTATCACCATATAATGTTAAAAATTGATGACAAATTTCTCATAATGTTGCCTAGTGTTATGTAGATGACAATAATCATCATTGATTAATGTGCTTGATTTTTTAGGTTGTATAGGGACTTTATCATTATTATCCTTTAGTTCAACTACTTCATTAGAAATCTTTTAAAGTGAAGTTAATATTTTTGTCATTAGATTTTCCAGTTTGACAAGTAGATACATTAGGATTAGATATTCTATTTGGGTTTATAATGGATTAAGTATAAGTAAGAGAGTGAATTTGTGATCTGGGCAGAGAGTGGTATCAGAGCCAAGTTGCTTAGCTTGCCTCATGGATCGAGGAGAGTCATTGAGGCACCAAGAGAGTAAGATGCATAGGAAGGTCGATGGATAGGTGAGTAAGACGTGCATATATGGTGTGGAAATGACTTCTACTTTAATAGACATGGCAACATCATCTCGTTCACTTTTAGGTTCCTCTTCCTCTAGTTCTTATGTTCATCGTTTATCACTTTACTATAGTTGAAAACATGGCACTAGTCTTCCACCTGTACCTAAACAATGTGATATTTATCAGATGAGTAGTATTAATTTGTTAGAAATCTTTTTAAGTATGCATCTCTCCAAGTGTGATTTAGAAATTTGTGGATCTAGTCTTAGACCAGTCTCACTTATATTTTTCTCCTTGGAGGAGGTTGCCAAATGGATTAAGCATGGGTACAACTATATTCACATCACAAAGGTTGATGTACATATACATCCCCACTTTAACAACCATTTGAAAAATCCATATTGGATCGCTTTAATTGATAGAAAGTTTAAAAACTTCATGAACGTGATCATCACACAAGCTAAGGGATGCTTAGAAGCAGACTTCCTAGTAGTGACTCTTCTTAATTTTACTCTTTCTTTACACAACCCAAATCTATTTGATATTTTAATTATTATTACTTATATCCTATTAGATATGGTACAAAATAGTGTTTATGTCACAATAGGAACTAGGTTAATCTTTAAGTTATTCGAATCTACCAATATTAAGACTCTACTCTTGTTTGGACAACAATTAATACAAGTTGGATCTACCAACTTAGAGTACTGAGTAAACATTAATACTAAGGATCTACTGATAAATAGATTATACCCAGATCTAGATGACATATAGGAAGAATTATATAATTATTTAAGGCTAATAAAATGAAAAGCTTGTAAATGAAAGTATCAAGTTCAATTACAAGATCCCAACTTTACAAAATATGATCCTCTATGTGAAGATCTCTTTAAAAGAAAACCTAAGCCAAAAATAATTCTCTCTCTAGCCAAAAACCCAATAGATCTGATCCCTAGAATGTCAACTTCCACTTTCAAAGTCCCTATAGAAGAAAAAGATGATTAGGAAGAAAACCTTAAGTTAGCTGAAAAAATGGCAAAACTATTCGAAGAATTATATATCTCTACACCAGTAGAAGTAGTCTTAGGACCTCTTTTCAAAAGAGATAAAGGGAAAGCCATAGATGAAGAAATCTCCTCTTCTCAACAAGAGAACCAATAAGAGAATCTTGAAGAAGCACAAGACTCTTCATTATCAACTAAGTAATCTTCAATTGATCCATCCTGTCAACACCATTCTATATGAAAGTAAGATAAATGCTATCATTGTATGGAATGTGATACTTTACTTAAGATCAATATGAATGAAGAAGCTGTATACATGCTATAAGAAAAAAAGACATACAGTGTTTCGATAGATACAATCTAGTTACAGACCTCGGCCAACAATAGGATAGGACTAATATTAGATCAAAACTATAGAAATAATACAATGTAAGAGAAAATTAGAGAACAAGTAAAAGCAATGCATAAATTTGGGTTCCAAAGTCTAAATCTAGCCAAATTCTAGACAAACAGAAGAAAACAAAATCTTCTTATAGTCTTGAACCAGAAGCACCTCCTTATAGAGGTAGATCTCATAGAGCTAGGTATAGATCAATTAAGAAAAAAAGCCAAAGAAAGCTCTAGCAGAAAGGGAAAAGAGAAGGTAGTAACTATCAACATAAAAGATAAAATGGTCACATCAGATGATATATATCTGTAGCATCTCTTGATTTAGATGAAGAATAATTATTAAAAAACTTTTGGTGTATTTCATGAAGTTCCTCAAGATTATTTAGGTGTCCAAATGAGAAAATTTAGTGAAAAAGCCCCAACATTCACCATGGACAGTAAAGATTTTAAAGCCAGGAAAGACACCATAGATGCTATCCAAGGCTTCATAAATATCCAAATTTCTTTAGAATGAAAACCCTCCAAACATACTATTTTAAATATTACATTTAATTTTAAATGTATGTCAAGGAGATGGTGGAACCAACTACCAAGAGATGTAAAATGAAAATTGTTAAATGGTTCTTCTCTATTAATTATTAATGCTATTACAAAGGAATTTATTAGTGATAAAAATAAGCATGATGACCTTTATAACAATAGATTCTTTAAGGCTAGATTATAAAAAATTGAAGATTTGCCCGCATTGCTAAATACCATGGAAGAATGATACTATTTTGGCAAATTAACCCATGAATTAGGTAACAAAGAACATTTGCTTGGTTTTCTACCTCAACCCTTCTACAACAAGTATCTAACAACAAGATCTCCATCTTGAAGGCATGAGCTTTAATGTAATACAACATTTTATTAATGAGGTAAACTAAGACATTTATTATGACCAATAAGTGCAAAAATAGATTAAAAATCTTAGTAGGAAATTAGGTAAATATTTATGTCTAGATTTATGTCTAGAAGAAAAGTTCCTTACGTATCAAACCCAATCCTATGACAAAAGTTGGACCAAAAGATGATACTATCATTCTCAATAGCAATGGCGACTAGAGTATCCTCCACAAAAACCATCTAACAAATTTAGAGGAATTTTTAAACACTATAAAAAAAAAGTCAAATGCAGTGATGCAAAGTGTTTCTTATGTAAAGGAAACCACTTTGGTAATAAATGTCCAACTAGGGATAATAATCCTCATAAGGTACATTTTATTGAAACACAAAATATTTTTGAACAACATTACAAGCTCATCATTGACGAAGATATCCCCTTGAACATGGCGATATCCTTCTTGAATCCTCTAATTATTTTACTGATGGTTATCTCAACACCAATCCCAATTACGTTCCCAAAAATGATTCTTTTTCTTCCCATGAGGAGGGGGAGGAGGAGGAGGAATGGTAGACTCAAATAATTCTAACATTATGTTTTACAACAATATGAATCAACATCAATTCAATCATGGAAAGAAATACCTTGGAAACTGGCTTGGACATTGGATAGAAGACAAATCTTCTTCCCAAAGGTCTCATAAATCTCATAGGAAGAAAAGTTAAGATCCCACGAAACTTGATCCTATATATATAAATTTTAAATCTTAGGTTCTAGAACTAGAATAGAAGTTGAAACATACACCAGTAGATGACATACATAAGTATATGTCTGTTAAGCATAAGTTGCAGAGAAAGAAAAAAGAATCAATAAAACCAAATCTCAAGAACTTTGTTTGGCGTACTCATAGGATCAAACAATTACAAACATTTATCCAATGGGCTACACAAGAAGTGGAACAATTGTAACAAGAAGAAAAAAGTGAACAAAGACAATAGTATCAAGATGAAACACAAGCTGCTTTACCTATTCAACTAGTGAATAAGAATTAACAGGTTTGTTCTACTATTCCTATCTATACATTCTTAATTAAATTTCTATCTTATAAACCTTACACCATAGATGTACTAATTGATAGTGGTGCATAGATTTCTTTAGCAAGAACAAAAGTAATTCCAAGGTATTTCTAGATTCCTAAAGAAAGAACATATGTCTCTTTCAACACTCAAAAGAGACCTATCAATCACAAAGCAAAAATTCCTACTATAACAACCCAAGGTAAGAACCTTTTCATTATTGTTTATCAGTTTGATATACCTTCATATGATTTACTTCTTGGGATAGATAATCTGCAATACTTAGAACCTTACATAATTAGTTTAGAGTATATCAATTTAGCTAGATAGAAATTTAATAGGTTATCTAGATATGTTAGTAGATTCCCAATTGACAAATCACAAAAACATGGAAAAAAAATGGATCATAAACACAGTTTGAAAACTAGATGATCAATTGTAGAAAATTAAAAAAGATTTATTAAATCTAGCTAGTGAAGATCCAATGTGTTTTAGACATAAGATGGAACATTGGTGCCACATTAAATTGAAAGACAATGTAAAGATCATGTCAAAAGCTCATCACATTGGTATGCCACCCAACCTAAAGGTAGAACGTGATACTAAGATTAAACAACACTTAGAAAAGAAGTTAATTCAACCAAGTACAAGTATGTATGCTTGTGCTACATTTTACATCAACAAACGTGCAGAGTTGGTAAGAGGAAAGAAATGATTAGTAATTAATTATAAACCTCTTAATGATATGATTAAATCGGTACAACATCCCATTCCTAATAAGGATGATCTATTTCAATGATTACACCATACACATGTCTATTCAAAGTTTGATTTAAAATCAGGTTTTTGGAAAATTTAGGTGTATCTTGAAGATCATAGCAAAATAGCTTTTATAGTCCCTATTGAATTGTATGAATGGACAATGTTATCATTCAGCATTAAAATGGCACCTTCCATATTCCAAAATTGTATGGATCATATTTTCAATTCATATTAGTTTATGATGGTATATATAGATGATATTTTAGTAATGAGCAAAAACCCTAGAGAACACCTTGAGCATTTAGCCATCTTAAGAAATATCATTGATAAGCATGAATTGGTGTTATCACCAACAAAGATGCAGATTGCTCAAGATAAAATAAATTTCTTAGGATTAGAAATATCATAGGGTATGATCGCCTTGCAAAACCACATCCTTGAGTTAATTAAGAATTTTCCAAACATAATACAAGATAAAACATAGCTACAACACTTCCTAGGATGTGTAAACTACGTCTCTAGATTCTACAAGGATTTGGTAAAAGATTGAAAAAATTTTGAATGAAAAACTATTTAAAAATCCATTTGCATGTCTCAAAGACACACTAAAACTATTAGGAAGCTAATTAAACACTACTAGAATCTTTCTTAACTTCGTCTCCCAACAATTGGTAAACTCATTTTAAAAACTAATGCATCTCATAAGTTCTGGGGAGCTACCTTGAAAGAAGATCTTCAAGGAGTAGTACATATTTACAGGTATACATCAGGTAAGTTTTCTCCTAACCAACTAAATTATTAGCACCCATAAGGAGTTACTTGCTATAATTAAAGGAATTGAAAAGTTTAGATTATTCCTGCAAAACCAACACTTCATTATCTAGTGTAATCTTAAATATTTTCGTAAGTATCTTAGAGTCAAAAATCTAAATATGGTAGCCCATAATTTCTTAATTAGATGGGCCTTATATTTGGAAACTTTTGAGTTTAGTACAATATATATTAGTGGCCAACATAATAGCTTGGTTGATTTTCTAAAAAGAAAGTATAATCTCTCTTGAGTTTACTAGTCTCTTTGTTTGATTTTGTAGATATCCTATAGAGGGAAAGATGGGAACTCAAGTCCTCTTCATACATTCATGCTTGCTGAGCTAATGAAATATATATGTCAAGTCTTGAAGAAGAAGCCATCTGAATCCAATATGGTGCATCTTTTTCTACCTATAGACTATTCTATCATTTCAAAGGCCATAATCCCTAAATTAGACAAATGACTCATCATCCTTTCTACCCTCCTATTATATTAAGAAATTCTGTAGAAATGTGTAACTTAAATATAGCCCCATTAACCTTACAATATGATGGTGATGATGTTTGCACTAAAAGGAATTACTGCATTAGCCTCTATATAAGCTAAGTCCTTTACATCATCTCATCATAAAAATCAACAAATGGAATGGTCCTAACGATCTATTTTGACAATGGTGGCATAAATATGGGCTCACTTCGAAGTATTATGGTCCAACCTACCTACATCATTTGTATAATCGTCGAAATGAATACCATGGTGATTTCCTTTACTATGGTAATCTCCAAGATCATGGATGGCATGGCCTCAGTTATGGCTACAATCCTTGTTATTTCCTCACCACTTGTATTAGCCACCATATAGACTAGAATAACCCTTGGAGATATGCCTTTTACAATGATGTTTATACGACTAACCAACATGACATTGTAGAGTATTGCAGCTTGCAGGACATTATGCCAAAAACCATTCATCTAAAGTATCTTGATGAGAGAATCTTGTCCTAACATAATAATGGGACAAGATATCAAATGTTGCAATGGCTTTATGAAGGAGAAGCTCCTACTTTTGATCAAAATCATCCACCTACTCCCTAGAGTAATTCTGCTAAATGAGTTCCACTAGCCATTATTGAAGATAGTGGAGACTTTTCTAAAGAATATGATTGCCTATTTGACATGCATGACTCATCTAATGATTGATATTTACTAACTTGTATTATTGTATATAGTGGATTGTGTGCTAGCTTGCATAAAGTTTGTGGCGTGCTTGATAAGATTCTAATCTTATCACCTTAAAAAAGATGTATGTAGTGGAGAATCTAATCTCTTATCCTTTAAGTGCATGGTGAGTCACCAAGCACTAAGAACTGTCGAGAAGCTCTTGCTTCTACTATATAAGTTTGTTGAGTTCATTCTTAGAGGCATCTAGAAGAGAGATTAGAAGAGTAGTGCATAGCACCTTCTAAGCATTCCTTCTAAAGCATCCCTAAGAAGTTGTAATGTTTTCAAAGTTTGCAATAAATCTATTTGGTTTACTACATGTTTTGTCTTCTATTTGTGATTTGAGTGTAAGGAAGAAAGTGAATTTGTGATCTGAGCAAAGAGTAAATTATACAAATTGAAAACGTGATCCATACAATTTTAAAATACGGTGTATATAGATGACATTTTAGTCATGAGTAGAAATCCCAAAGAACACATAAGCATGTAACCATCTTTAAAGAGGTCATTAATAAGAATGGACTAGTGTTATCACCAACAATAATGCAAATTGATCAAGATAAAATAAATTTCTTAGGATTAGAAAGATCATAGGGTACGATCACCTTACAAAATCACATCCTTGAGTCAATTAAGAATTTTCTTGACATAATACAAAATAAAACATAGTTGCAACACTTCCTAGGATGTGTAAACTATATCTATAAAGTCTACAAATATCTAGCAAAAGATCAAAAAATTTGAATGAGCAAGTTAGTAAAAATCCATCTACATGGTCTCAAAGAGACATTGAAATTATTAGGAAACTAATGCAACACTGCCAGAATCTTCCTCAACTCCATCTCCCAACAACTGGTAAACTCATTCTAAAAAATGATGCATCTCATGAGTTTTAGGGAGCTTCCTTGAAAGAAGATCTACAAGGATGATGAGTCATCAGTTGGCTAGAATATCTAACAAAAAAGTCAATTTTTAGCTCAGATATCTTAGCCTCAATATCTTTGGCCCTGATATCTTAACTCCAATATCTTATCCTTGATATCTTAGCCCCAATATCTTATCCTCGATATCTTATCTTAGCTCCAATATTGGATACCCGATATTGTGTATCTGATATCGGGCTGCATGCTACATTATCAGATATTTGATATCAAGGGATATATGTTGGCCTATAAATATAGTGCTTGGGAACATGGTTTGCATATAGTTTTTCATAGTTTTGTTAATAGAGTAGCTGAACTCTTGCAGTTTTATTCTGTAATCTTAGAGAACAGTTAGTGAGTACCCATAGAGTAGATCTAAGTTAGTTGTACAAAGTCTTATTCGATTGGCAATGTACCTGCACATATTCCATAAATAGTAATAAGATTGAGATTATTCTTATTCATTGCAGTACTTTGACTTAGATTAGATTTACTTTCCATGCAATTTACTTTTCATGTACTTAGTTAATATTTACATTTTTATGCATGTTAATAAATTAAGCACATAAGTATGATCACTTTGAGCATGTGTATGACTCTTGGTAAACCTAGTAATGCTTAATGTTTGGTAACCCAACAGTGTTATATGTGTTCAGGATGTGCATGAGAAGTGACATCGGATAGTTATGTTAAGGTTTTTAATTATTAATTAGCAATTAGATTCATTGAATTGATTATAAATTGAGTTTTAAGCTTTTGTTAATCATAGAACAATAAAATATAAAATAATAAAAATCATATGCCTCACTTTGTACTAAATCATACATGACAAAGCTACCACTAGTCCAAGTGGGAAGATAGCAAACTACGATCAAGGCATAGCGATCTAGATACCAGAACTATTTCCATTTATGGAATTCGACCAGATCATGTGTGAACACTTGTGATTCATATAGTTGGGTGTAGGGGTACCTCACCACTCATCATTGGCACCATTTCTAGAGATGATGTTAGTTATCTAGATTAGTTATATTATACATGATGGTTGTAAAGGTATTAATGATCTATCTCTTAGAAAACATTAATATTTTAAATCACACACATTATCAAACAAAACCATGTCTTCTTCACACAAGACCAATAATGCATTATACAATGAGAACACTTATAAGAGAAATGATAGGATATATACTAAGGAAACTTAGAGTGAACAACCTCAAACAAGGGTTTCCTATGCTCATTTAGACCATTACTACCCTCAGAGACTACATTCAACTAGTGCAAACAATCCTAGAGGAGATGGAGTAAGTCCTAGATCAAGGAGGGCCTCAAGGATTAGGACATCTTCTAAACCTTGACAAGATAAATCAAGGGAGCATGGGAAGAACTATAGAAGCCATGAAAATTCTCCTAGTTCCTCATCTTCCTCTTCCTCTTCAATTTCTAGTTCTAACAAAGATGAACATAGGTGTTGAGATAGAGCTCCGCTACAAGGTCAAGAAAAAGATAGAAATAAAACATAATGGAAAAATCAAAGACATCACAATTAGCATAGACAAGATCATCACAAAAAAATGAATAGAAATAGAAATTTTCATCACAACATGTTTGATAAAGATGAACCCTTATTGGCTACTAAGAGCCTAATATAGATCATGGAGGTAGTTAAGATACCTCACAGGCATCGTAGGGACAATTGCCTACCCAGGCTTGATATAAACAATATTTCTAAATTTGTAGGAGGCTACGATTTAGATCCACAAAATCATCTACAAGCCTTCCATGATGCCTATGCCTCATACAACATTGAAGGTGGGTGGCAAAAGCTTAAGCTCTTTCCTAGGACACTAATTAATGAAGCTAAAAGTTTGTATAGATTGTTGGAATTAAGTTTCATTCACCAATGGTCCACAATGTTGGAACTTTTCAATGAAAAATACCAAACCTAAGAGAGTGTCCAACCTAAGAAAAAAAATCCCAGAGTGGAAGCAAGAAAATCATGAACCCTTGGATGTGGCCTTGGATAGATACTATTCACTACTACATAGATGTCCTAGCCATGATTTCTCTAAGGAAAGGCAACCTTTCTACATCATCAATGGGCTCCATAATAAAATAAGGGAGACCCTTGGGATGTATGACCTAGGTTAATTATATGAACTATGAAGCCATCAGATCCAAGAGCTAATTAAGCATGTGGCAGAAGAGGAAGGAAAGCCATGTAAACAAGAGAATGTAGAGGAAAATAACTGGGATCCAACTCTTTAAAAGAAAATGATCCATATCTATGATGAGGAAAAAGAGAAAAATCTTGATGAGATGATTTTATAACCAATCTTGTCAATACAAACTTTTATTAATGAGCTTGAAGAAAAGCTAGGTGAGATGTTGGAAGGGATGAATGAGAAAGTTAAAACTTGTGTAGAAACCATAGAGAAGAGAGTGACACAAAGCAAATAAAGTGATCACAACAAAAGGAAAAAAAAGAACTAAGAAATAAATATGAACACTTATCGGTAAATAGGAAAAATGGTTGACGAATTAAGGCTATAGACTTAACCATAGATGAAGATAATAGATGTGACATTTACATATATGACAATCCAAAGGGCCATTGCCCGATCTTGTTGCATCTACATAAGGGCTAGGTAGGGGCATTAAATATAAAGTTTCTATAGAAGTACATGTCTAGGAGATTTACTCTTCTATGTAATAATTTTAGATAACCTCGAAACCAACCATACTATCTTATGGGGAGGGGACTTATTAGTAGCCTCAACACTAGCATCAACCGTAGTGGCAACAACCACAGTCATGGGAAAGGCCACCACCAAACTAGCCCTATCCTTCCTACTCCATCATCAACAAGTTAGGCCTAGTAGATGAAATCAGGCCAACCAAAACTACATGTGTAAAATCCTTTAATAGATCATGTGTCATCATCAAAGGTACAATCAACTTAGCCTTCATGGTAGGAGAGCAATTCCCCACTAGCACAGATTTCACTATCATAGAGAAGATACTAGGCTTCAACTTGATTTTGGGTAGGCCTTGGCTAGCTCAACTATGGATTGCCTTCTCTTCCATCCATTAAGAAATCCACTTTCCATATGAAAATGATCAACTTATCATCCATGGTGATAACGTCCCCCCTTAGGCTATCCACAACATAGACATGGAGCAAGTGTTAGAGGCGTAGTTTCTTGGTGATGCAGCTACAACAACCAACATAATGCCTAATGCTAACACACTCGAATGAGTGGTTGAAGCCAATAGCCTCCCAAAGGATCCTAAGCCTTTCATGCCCCCTAATCCATGCTTGATTAGGAAGAAACTATGTGACTAAGACTTTTCCTTGGCCAAAAAGATGCTAAGTGCTTGCTTACCCCTTGTCTCCATGGGCCATGCATTTTTTATGTTTGTTTGCATTGCATTTGTTCATGCATTTACATTTCACTTGCTTTCCTAGTTTACACATTACCTCACTTTTTAAATGCATTTCTACTTTGTTTATGCATCCATCCACTTAGCATACACATTACATTTGAAAAACATCAAAAACACATAAAAATAAAAAAAACATAAAACTACAAAAACACATGGCCCAAAAAGACCTTAAACTAGCGATGGCAAGAAATGATCTTAAATTATTGTTGTAGCTTGAAATGGCCTTAAACTAGCACATGTGCCCTGGAATAGCCTTAAACTACCATTATAGTATGAAATGATCTAAAACTATCACTTTTTGCATTGTTTTCCTTTCATTCATGCATTTTAACTTTGTTTACAATAGGTGCTGCTTAATGTTGTTTTTCTAGTTGATTTTTGTAGGATCTTGTAGGCACACAACATGACTATGCATGCAACATCGCACCTCACATTAGCAATGTAAGCACTCATTCACCATTATGCAAAAAACTAGCACAGATAGTCTATTATGACTATAAACTAGTGCAACAATCCACTATGACTATAAAATAGCACAAATCATCCTTTGGTCATGATGTTAAATTAGCACAACTCATCCACTACGATGTTAAACTAACACACAGTAGTCTGCTAGGACTATAAACTAGCACCCCATAGTCTGTCAGGACCTTAAACTAGGTTCACACATTTGCAGCATCATTGTGTCCCACCATTCTTCTAATCTTTTAGAGCAGTTTCCATCAATGCAGCCTTTGGAGCACTTGCAACATCATCACCTTGGCACTTTCATTGGCTTCCTGAGCACTTGCAACTAGCATTGCATTTGACACATTTGTAGCATCTTCGCATTTAGCACTTGCAACATCTTTACATCTGGCATTTGCACTTGCATTTCATGTTTTATGGTTTTCTTGTCTTCTTGGAGTCATGTTTGTACGATGCAACCCTAGAGGTGGTCATGCAAACATGCATCTCATCATAGCAGTAGGTTGTCATATTACTCCGATGTGCATGACTAGTTAAGCCACTTAAGAGTGCACATTCCCTTCATCCCATTATAGCCTATGTGCACCCACTCCTTCATCCAAATAACCTCTCATCCCCTGCATACTCATGATTGCACATCCCTTTGATGCATACACACTGTGATGCATATCGTATTCTCCTCACATCAACTATAGAACCCATGGTGGACGTAACGCAACTCATCCCATGGGGAACCTCTATTCACTAGTCAAGGCCCAAGCAGATGTAACACATCTCATCCCTAGGGAGGAAACACATATCCTACAAACATGATGTGGTTGCATCAAAGCAAAGCCCATCTACTTGATGGTCCACACCTTATAGCTAACATTCAGCAGTAAGCCAAACCCAATGGGGTTTCACCTAGCAACAAAGCAAAAAAAAAGGAAAAAATAAAAAAACAAAAAACAAAAATAAAAAAATGGGTAAAAGCACACCCCCAAGAAAATTGACAACACTACAGCTTTACAACTGGCCCAACCTTGGATCGAATTTGACTCTATGATGAAAACTCTGATGAGAGGTCAACATTTTAGGGGCAAGACACTTCATGCCATGGTCACCATCAACCATGCTAACTTCACATCTTGCATTAGGATAAACTGTTTGCATTTTATTTTCTCTGGTTGCATTTCATCTCCCTAACACATTGCCTACATTGTTTACCCTTAGCATACCCTTATCCATAGCACTCTTGAACATAATGGAATGACACCTAATTAGGTATTGACAAGCGATGTTTGTCCCACATCTGTTGTGGTGTTTTATAATTTTTTGTTAACATCTCTCAAGCCACTCCTCCAGACGTCAACAAAGAGGGACCATTAAAACATCACAACATTTTGAGTCTTGGCATCTCAACTGTAAATTTGGTTAAGTGTCAAAACGGTGGCACTTTGCCTAAATTTTTCTAAGTGTTGAGTGTAATTAGCTCCAACTACCAGTTTTGAATTTTTTTCTAATTGCGGTGTTACACGTCTCACATGTAACACAGGGTGAGCATAGTAGCTAAAGTTACAAAATTTTTGAACTTTTTTGGTCACCTCTAGACTTAGAAATTTTTTTGAATTTTTCTCGTAGTCCCACCTAGCACACTACCATGTGGCACCTGATCCACATTTTGGGCTAACCCTAGTCCTATAAATACCCTTGGAACCCAAACATTTTAATGATTGGCATTCCCAAGTAGTTGGCATTCCTAGGTAGTTGGCATTCCTAGGTGGTTGGCATTCTCAAACGGTTGGCATTCCTTGGACGTGAGCATTTTTAGCACTTGGCATTTAGCATTTAGCACATAGCATCTTTGGGTAAATGAGATCCAAAGGCATCGGTAGAGAGGCAGAGTTGCACATCATGGTCCACTGCAGCCCTATTGTAGTCCTGTAGAACACTACACAATATACAACGGTGGCCAACTTGGTAGGCACGATTCATCACAATGATTTTTTAACCTCATAGTTTGACACAACTAAGACTATGACTATGGTTCAACTATGCCTGTTGTACACTGTGTACCTTCTAAGACCCTTTTGGAGTTAACTGCACTTCCATTTGGGGTGGTGTTCTATTTTTCTCTCCTATTTCTAGCATTTTCTTGCATCTTTTTGCACTTTTTCATGCATCATCATGCTAGATTACACTTGAGTGGTAGTCTCCATGGGTTGACACTCTCATTTTGGTTGCTCTCCCTCACTCCATGGCTACGCTCTACACTTAGCACCATGAAGCACTGCTTTCACACTTAGCACCATTTTGCATTGTTTACACTTGCATTTTAGCTAACCATGCTACCCCCCAGTTGCACCCACTACCCTGATTGCAACCAAAAAATTCTCAATTAGATCAACATGATTATCTAGGACACTCTGCCTCCATTTCTAGCAAGGCCCTCATGCAAAGGTGGTGTTAAGGCTATGTATCCATTGACCCGTTAGTGATTCCAACCATTGATGTTTTCGATCATTACACTTAGCAACTGAACCCACATGGATATTATGTTCAACACCCTATTTCACCAACTAGTTTTACTTCCTCTACTTCAAATCACTACTACCACTCGCCCAAATATCATTATTACACAACATCTTATACGAGATCACCACCTCACACCTTTCACCTTGCATAATATCCTTAATATTCTCATACTCACCTCTAGCATATGTCACCTCCAATAACACATAAAGGTTCAGCATCATAACATTAATGAGAGAATACAACTTGTGCTATGAACATACATGTAAGTGATAACACTAGTAGCTCTCAACCAGAGTCTTAGAAATGTCCCTTTTGGATGAAAGGTTGTAAGCCAAAGAAAAACATTCAAGGACCTACTACATCACCTGAACCAACACAAGACCAATCTAATGCAACAACCTTCCTCACAAAAATGATGTCTCCTAATCATATGTAAAAGCCAACAACCATCACCACTCCAAGATAGGACATAAATGATAAACCTATCATTGTGGAGAGAGAGAAGAATCTATGCATTACCAATAATGATAAATGATGTAGTTGTGGGTCAAAAGTTCAAAATATTAACACAACCCGTATATTGGTCCAACATAAAGTTTAGGAGCAAGTGTGTGAGCAAACACTAGTCTACATAGTAGCCACTAAACTATAAGACACCCAGTGGCTTGAAAATAAGAATATAAAAATATTTCAAAGATGCATAGATGTAATTGATTTGCTTATCATTTCTGGAATTATTTGATCTCAAATTTTCTGATTCTTCATATGTTTTCCATTTCTTAATATTTTTCTTTCCTTAATATTTTCCTCTTTTTTCAATCATTCTATTTATGTTTTATGAATTTATTTTATATTTTTATTAATAAAATTACCAAGTCATGATGTAGAAGTTAATGTTATGTGTTGGGTTTTTTGTGCTATGCTATCAAGATGATTGGGTAAGTAATTATGTAAAGTAGTGAGACCACCTCATCCATCCCTCTAGTTCTTTGAATAAAACGTTTTTTTCATGGAAGAATTTTGGTTCTTCTTTTATAAAAATAAAAATAATTAATGATCATTGCACCTTAAAGAAAGAGTAAATGACAAAGTGGGAATGGTAAGGGTATGACCTTAAGGAGACTTGTTGGGTTCTCTCTTGATTTCCTTCATGTAGTTTATAACTCCTCAAGGAAAGTATCATCACTCCTTCATCAACCAATAAATAGGAAGCTATGTGTTTGCATGGTGTGGTTCCCATCACAAAAAGAAAAAACAAAAAAAAAAACACACAAAAACAAAAAAACAAACAACACAAAAAAAAAACAATAATGAGAATACAAAGCACACCCCTTAGACATAATAATAGGCTATAAGCACTAGTTATAGGGCTAAAAAGACATGTTATCCATTCTTGAAGGCACCCCTCTAACTAAGGCCCTTCCTTCCTTCTTTTCTTTTCTTCTCTTTTTAGAGTGATGATTATTCTTTGAGGTGGTTGTGAACTCATGGTGGTTGGTAGGATGGAACACATCAATGCAAGGTCATTATTCATGGTATGGACTTGGTTTGAACTTGGATGGATAGGTATGTTGATCATTGTAATCACACTTTTTACAAGAACCTATTGTGGACATGGCCAAGTGACTTACATCCCAATCTCTACAATCCCTTCCCATCCCATTGTTGATCTCATTGTTGCATGAAATTATGAGCCTTTTGGTTTTTTGTAGTATAGTGTAACATCCTAACCACGACAGTTGTGTGTTGTTTGGAACAAAGACATGGTCTACATTTAACTTCTTAGGTACCCACAGACATCTATAGAAGTGTTTATGCAAGGGCATTTTGGCAAGAGCCTACTTTGGGGAGGACCCCCTTGCATAACTTTTGTTGATCATGGCTTTGAACTAACCTTCAAATCTTCTAGAACATCAATGATAGTTTCTCTGAATTTATGCATGATTTTGGGACTACTTCTCATCTATTTCATTAATTTTTCTTACTTTCCTATTTCCATATCCATTAATATTTCTTATCCATCTTATAAATTAGACCTTTTATTCCAATTATTTAAAAAACGAAGTGCTTTTGGAGTTACGCTTATTAGTCATAAGGGCTAGGGATGCCTACTTTAAAGTTTTGGAAATTTTTCCAACATCCTATTTTTGAACACTATGGTAACTAATAGTAATTGATCAAAATAATGTGAACCACTTGATGATTTTAGTTACCTCATAGCCTTGGACATAGTATGCTTTAATCACCTTGTGCTTAAAAGAAAACTAAGGGATCTGAAAAGGGTTAATTATTAAGGAACATTTACCACAACTAATGTTGAACCTTTGGTGACTACAGGTGATGCTAAAAGAAACACCTAAGGAAGAAGGTCTTTTGCCAAGCATGAAAGTAAAGCTAAGAGAGGGACAATGAAGGATATGACCATGGGCAAATCATAGCACATACAAGATAGCAACTCAAAATTTGCATGTTTACTAGATCCATGGGATGATGAGAGGAAATTTTAGTCCACCCTTCAAGAATGTTCTGCATAACCAAAGAAGCATTGACATAATAATCAAGATTAAAAGTTTGCCATCACTAGTGAGAACAAGAAGAATCATCTTCACCAAATTTTTGAAGACCTCTACAAATGTTGTAATCTAGTCTTTTTGTCACTCTATCATTTTGTATGCATCCACTCGAATAAAGTTTTGCAATGTGGCACTCAAGGTTAGTCAGTAGTTTTCATATTAGTAAATAATCCCATACATTCCCAATATGTTGTAAAAAACTTATTCCTCATTTTTTTTAACTCAATGATGAGTTTTCATTTAGTTGTGGGGGTATGATGAGTCATCAATTGGCTGAGATATTTGACAAAAAAGTAAATTTTTGATTAGCTCCAATAGCTTGGTCTTCATATCTTAGTCCTGATATCTTAGCCTCGATATCTTATCCCTAATATCTTATCTTAGCTACCCAATATTATGTATCCAATATTGCATCACATGCTACATTATCAGATATCTAATATTAAGATATATATGCTAGCCTATAAATATAGTGCTTGGGCACACAGTTTGTATATAGTTTTTCATAGTTTTTTCAATAGAGTAGTTGAACTCTTGTAGTTTTATTCTATAATCTTAGAGAATAGTCAGTGAGTACCCAAAGAGTGCATCTAAGTTAGTTGTATGAAGTCTTATTCGATTGGCAATGTACCTATACATATTTCATAAGTAGCAATAAGACCGAGATTGATTCTTATTCATTACAGCACTTTCACTTAGATAATATTTACTTTCTATGTAATTTACTTTTCATATAATTAGTCAATATTTACATTTTCATGCATGTTAATTAATTAAGCACATAAGTATGATTGCTTCGAGCATGCCTATGACTCTTGGTAATTCCAATAATGCTTAATGTTTGGTAACCCAGCAACATTATATGTGTTCAGGATGTGCATAGGAAGTGGGATTAGATACTTATGTTAAGGTAGTTAATTATTAATTAGCAATTAGATTGATTGAATTGATTATAAACTGAGTTTCAACCTATTGTTAATCGTAAAATAATAAAAATCATATGCCTCACTTTGGACTAAACCATACGTGACAAAGCTACCACTAGTCCAAGTGGGAAGATAGAAAACTGTGATCAAGGCATAGTGATCTAGATGCCACAACTAGTCCCATCCATGGAATTCAATTGGATCATATATGAATGCTTGTGATTCATATAGTTTGGTGTAGGGCCTACCTCTCTACTCATAAAAGGAGTAATACATATTTGTAAGTATGCATCTAGTAAGTTTTCTCCTAAACAAATGAATTATCATAGTACTCATAAGGAGTTACTTGCCATTATTAAAGGAATTGAAAAATTAAGATTGTTCTTGAAAAACCAACACTTCATTATTTGGGACGATCGTAAGCACTTTGATAAGTACCTAAGTATTAAAAATATAAATAAAATAACCCATACACAATTAATTAGATGGGCCTTATACTTAGCAAATTTTTAATTTAGTATTGAATATATTAATGGACAGCAAAATAGCCTAGTAGATTTCGTAACAAGAGAGTATAATCTCTCTTGAGTATATTAATGTGTGTATTTTGTTTTGTAGATATTCTACAGAGGGAAGGATGGGAACTTAGGTCATCTTCATACATACATGCTTTTTGGACTAATGAAATATATATGCCAAGTCTTGAAGAATCTAATATGGAGCAACTTTTTCTGCATTCAAACTATTTTCTCATTTTGAAGTCCAAAATGCTCATATTAAACAAGTGAATTATCATCCTTTTCACCCTTCTATTGTATTTAGAAATGCCCTTAATTATGGCTATAATCCTTATTTCCTTAGCATTTGTATTAGCTGTTGTATAAACTAGAATAATCCTTGGGAATATAGATTTTATCATGATGTTTATATAACTAACCAACATGACATTGTGGAGTATTACAGGTTGTAGGATATTGTGCCAACCACACTTCATTTGAAGTATTTATATGAGAGAATCTTATCCAAACATAATGATGGGAAAGGAAATCAAATCTTACAATGGCTCTATGAAGGAGGAGCTCCTGCTTTTAATCCAAATCATCCACCTTCTCCCTATAGCAATTCTACCAAATAGGTCTCGCCTACCACTAATGAAGATAGTGGAGACTCTACTGAAGAATATGATAGACTATCTAACATCCATGAACCATTTGATGATTAACACCCACTAACTCATAGTATTGTACATAGTGGAATGTGTGCTAGCTTGCATTTTCAATTATGTGCTCGATAAGATGCTTATCTTATCATCTTAAAAGTTGTGTCTAGTGGAGAATCTATTCTCTTGTCCTGTAAGTACATGGTGAGTTACCAAGCACTAAGAAGTATCAGGAAGCTCTTGCTTCTCTTATATAAGAGTGTCAATTACATTCTTAGAGGCATCCAGAAGAGAGATTAGAAGAGCAGTGCATAGGACTTTCTAAGCATTCCTAAGAAGTTATAACCTTTTCAAAGTTTGCAATAAAGTTGTTTGGTTTACTATATGCCTTGTCTTCCATTTGTGATTCAAGTGATTTGAGCATAAGAAAGAGAGTGAATTTGTGATCTAGGCAGAGAGTGGTATCAGAAAGATTATGTGTTTTAATAAAATGTACCTTATGGGGATAATTATCCCTAGTTGGACATTTATTAGCAAAGTGGTTTCCTTTGCATAAGAAACACCTCACATCATTGTGTTTGACTTTTATTTTATGACATTTAAACATTCCTCTAAATCTTTTCAATGGTTGTTGTGGAGGATACTTTCATCATCATTACTATTGAGAATGACAGTATTATCTTTTGGTCCAACTTTTGTCATAGCATTGGGTCTAAGGCCTAAGGAACTTTTCTTCTAAACATAAATGAAACACCACCAAATCTAGACTACCACCTCTTAACTACAAATTTGGCTAAGTGTTGGGACTATGCTCTCCACTACTCCAAAGCATAGTTAGCCTCTCATGGAGAGTGTACTCAATAGAAAGGCTAGTTTTGCAATTTTTGACACTACGTTCTCCACTACCCCAAAGAATAGTCAGCCTCTTGTGGAAAGTGTAGTCAGCATGAAGGCCTAGTTTTTGTAGATCTTTCTAAGTGTTGAGACTACGCTCAACCCTAGTAGAGAGTGTAGCTAGCCTATAGTGGAGAGTGTAATTAGCACATAACCACCTTTTTTACAAATGTTTTTCTAACTGTGAGACTATGCTCTCCCCCAATCTAGAGAGTAGTCAAGCATAGTTAGCTAAAAGGGCCTCTAACTGCCTCCACAGCATAGAAATACCACTCAACTTAGCTCCAACTCATCTCCAGCAAGTGTAGTTAGCAAAATGCATATCTTTTGTATCTCCTTTTGTTCCCAAAATTGTAATTATGATCTACCCCATGCAAGACAATGGAGAGCATAGTCCTAGAGCATAATCTTCAAAATTTCATTTCTTCAGGTACCTTGTAGTCATGTTGGCACATGCACATTCAGTTGGTAGTGTAGTCATAGTCTCATAGTCTTGTAGAGTCCTGCAAAGCACAACATCACTAGCCTCAATTGAAATTATAGTTGGATGATAACGTAGTCCTAACCATCACCTTTGCCATGTGGAATTCACCTTGCATTTCAAAATAAACTTGACCCTATAAATAGCCTCATATGTATTGTTTGTAGGACTGTTGAAAATCGAGGTTGGAAAAATTGAAACATTGGAAAATTTCAAGGTTGGCTATTTTATTAGCATAAGGAAACCCAAAGAGTTCTTGAGAAAGAAGCAAAGGCATATTGGTGAAGTTGTAGATCACTGTAGCCCACCAGGACATGACAACTGATGATACACCATAGTAGCAAATCCAACAAATGCAAACACCTTAACAGGATGTTAGTCTACATGTTCAGACACTCTTGAGACTATGACTATGCTATCCACTACACTTATTATGCATTCTATACTTTCTAATCCTTCTTGTTATTAACTATGCTCAACCCCATTTAGGGGGTGTTATGCTTATCTCTCTCTTTACATTTTTAGCATTTCATTTGCATTTTTCACTATTTCATTGCATAGGCACATCTATAACTATGCTCAAGTGATGGTCCTCGCATGTTGACACCCTCATTTTCACGAAAAATCTTAACTATGCTTGACACCATTAACACTGTTGATACCATTTGAACACTTAGTACTGTATCGTGTCAGCATCGCGGTTAACCATGCTACACCCTAGTTACATTTGGTAAGTCCATGTTCGATCAACAAAACCATTTAGGGCACCCTGTCTCTACCTCTAGCAAGCCCTCATGTAGATTCAAGGTTAGTCTATGCATCCATAGACCTCGGTGTTCTACCCATTGATGTCTTTGAACGTCATAGGTTTTTGATTCTAGAAGGAGGGCCAACCTCTTTTTCAAGATCTGTTGAGGTTGTTACATGAGCTCTTTGCATCGAAGTTGTCCACTGACCCATTAGTGTAGATTGGACACCATAGTTGATCCCCCTAGGACACTACGTGGTCCAAAATACACTTCTCTCCATTTTTTTGCTAAGTTCTTGTTGTCTTTAGTTAGAGCATAGTCATCTCCAACATAGACAATGTAGTTAGCTCTTTGTCATGAAGAGCGTAGTTAGCTTTTTGCAGTGGAGAGTGTAGTCAATGTAGATAATGTAGTTAGCTCTCCATAGTGGAGAGCATAGTCAGTGGTATCAGTTGAAAAAAAGTTACTTTTAGCTTGGTCGACTACATTTTGCAACTAGAAACCTCTACAGTTTCCATTTACAACTTGATTTGCAACCATCAACCTAGATCAACCTCTGACATCAGTTTCAAATGTACTTTAGATCTTGCCTATCCAACAAGAGACCAGGATTGGCAACCCTACAAATCTTGGGATGGCCATGCCAAGGCAATCCCTTAGGCTACATGGCCAAGACCCAAAGTATGCCATGGTTAGTGTTGGCACATTTGTCCATTCCATGGAACAGTTGGAATGTTTTATTTAAAATTGTCACAATCCCTAGTTGTAAGTTTGCAGTTTTAGTATTGTGAGTTGATGGGTATTTTTGAAGAAACATCCACTGGTAAATAATTTTGATGTTGAGGCCTTCTTGGAAAGCAAGACTAAAATGCCTTTATTGAAGATTGGAATAGCAAAAAAAAGGATGAAATTATTTACTGCAAACGACATACTCCCCGCTAATGTTGGATAATGGATTATTAAGGTTCACTTAAGAGTTAGAAGCATGCAGAAGATCTCATGAATGGATTACCAATAGGTTTTGAATTTCATTTGGTAAATTTAATTAACAAAGGATGAGAAGGTTTTTGTTGCAGAAAAAACCAAATAAAACAGCAAGAATATCAGAGACGTCGGCATCGGCTTGGGCTTGGGCATCACCCTGGGCATCAGCATCACCAGAAATGGCTCCAGATTCTCAAGGAATGCTTCCAGAACCTGCGAGCGGAGGATAGATGGCCAGCAGTGGGAGGATGCACAGTGGTAGATGAAAGATCAACGGTGGCAGAAGAGAAGCCTCTGTTGCATGTGCGGCGGCTACAACCTCGGCTTTGGCGCAGATCTGGCAGAGAAAGGCATAGCCAGTGGGCAAAGGGGCAAGTAACATAAAGCAACTATTAGCAAGTCTTCACCTCATTCGAGATTGATAGGGTTTCTAGGTGTGACCAAGGGTTTGGACGATCCAAAGATGCCTCGTCCGCATACACCAAGGATGGTGGCAGTTCCAGGTTTCACAGATCCACTAGAAGCTTCTCCTTGACGCGCGACAATGCCGGCTTCGACGGTGGTAGCGACAAATACGAATTTGCTCTGTTGAAGGATAAAACACCTTGCAAAATTTCTATATAATCATCAAAACTAGAAGAGCACTTCTGAGAGGCGAAGGTTAGAACGGTTGCAGAATCTTACGGGACATAGGGCGACATTTCCTAATGCGGTGGCTGAGCCTTCTCCCGAGATGGAAGTTGTTGGTAATGATTTTCGGCAAGGCAAGATAATTTGAATTAGTTGCTGGTAGTTCCAGGCTTGGTGCCTTCACATTCAAGCTTGATATTTCAAATTTAAATTTTCTAGCCATTTTCATACAGGTGAAAGTGCACATGAATTATTTAGGATTAAGGTACCAACAACATTTTTGCCAAGGTAGATATTATGCTATCACCTTGTTTATAAAATCACTAAGAACTTCAATAAGCATTCTACAAAATTTTAAAATAAGTAAAAAATGAAAGGCTATTAAAGCTATAATTGTAAACAATTATATGAAATTATTGGATTTATTTTTCTAAAGCAATATTTATCTCCTAACTTCCTAACTTCCTAAGTTAATACTCCCTAACTTGTTAGGCAAGTTACTTGGGAGAGAAGTTAGGTAAGATATTTTTGAATATGTAACTTCCCTACCTACCTTGGAACCCTATAAAAAGGCTTCAGGGGTCAAGGAAGAAAAGAAAAGAAGGCCTTTTTGGGAGGACTTTTTGGTGGGAGGTCTCATACATCACATTTTTGGAGATCATACTTTGAAAAGCTATTAGCTAGTACTTAGGCTCTCACTTGAAGACATACTTTGGGGTCTTGAGAAGAGCATTTGTAAAGAAGATTTGTAAAGACGATTGCTTGTAAGATTGCTTGCTAAAGAAAAGATTTCAGCCTCTTTGTCATAGTCCTGTGAGTTATGTTTTATTTTTGTTTTGTTTAAATTTTTTAGCTAGTGGTTTAGATAATATCATCCTTGGCAAGTAATTTTGGGATTTTTAGATTTCTCTTATTGTTCTTGTTGCACGATTGAAAATGTCTATTAAAATTTTGCCATAGAAGCGCTTGTGTTTAAAAGCCTTAAGAGCATTTTAGTAGTAAATTGTTATTGTGCAACGTATAGGAACTGCTATTGGGATTGTTGTAAGAGAGCCTCTGCTTGTAGTCATGCC
>MNCI01005871.1:460648-488217 GCA_015680685.1 Gnetum montanum
TTTGAGCCTTGGAAGTTTGAACAATTCGTAGATATTGAATTTGGGATAGCTTTATTGCGAAGTGTTTACTCGTGTCATTTTACCTTGTTTAAATATTTAAGGTCTACACAAATCTTCTTTCCTTTCTTTTCTGTCTATTTCCATCGAATCTTGCTCTATTTCTAGTTTTCTTGTGGAACTATCTCTTTCTCTGAGGAAAATTAGGAGTAGATTTGTCGATTTGTGCTCAAATGTTTTTGCAAAATCTTATTTGTTACAAGTGGGTATTATAAGAACCGCATATACTAGGCAGTTGAACAAAATAGGAAACTTTCAACAACTCACAGTACTTGGCAAAGTTGGCTGAATCTCTTTAAAGTAAGTCATTTGTAGTTTACACACAACGTAATCATTACATTTCACACAACCGCATGCCGCAACAGCACACACACATACTCACATTAACTACTGAGTTTATTTGGAGGTATCTGGGCCTTGGTGTTACCAGAGACCAGCAAGAACCTAAATCCTGTTCGAGGACACTCATTGGCAATTGTGTCCCAAACGGTCGCCAACAGTTAGTAATGAGAAATACAACTTCATATGTGCAAAGATCTAAGCAAGGTTACCCATGGATCACCTTAACATGGATGCAAAATGGGACTTCATACTAATCCATCAAGATAGACGAGAGTATATCCCTTCCTCATTCAACATCATCCTACTCACAAAGTCTAGGTTATTGTCCTAGCTCATCTAAGTAGGTGAGCGTGATGTAGGGACTGACTATAAGGAAGCCTTATAGGAGGAAGTGGGTGAGTTTGAAGCTTTCTTTGAACACAAGAGCCCCTTTTCCATCATCTTCCAACAAGAAATTCCTACTCCAACCCCTCCTAGGTTAGTTCACCTATTCTCCTTGAGATGGTCATAACACCGACATCCCTTTCCACTTTGTCAGGCTTTGATCTACACTTATAATGGCAACCCACCAAAAGCAGTACATGCATTATGATTCAAAAACCCCTTTCCACTTTCCCTTTGTGGCATCATCTCAACCTACCTTGCTATCTTTGCTAATAGCAATCACATCAGCTTAGCCCTACATTCATGCAAAGCTTGTCTCCAAGCCCCAAATGACTCAGGCACTCTGTGTCCTATCTATTTTGTCAATAACCTTGACATCAGTGCAACCCACACATGTGTGGCTTTCCCTAGTTACCATGCCCATTTCACAGCTAACACATCAACCACATCACGTGGCTTTGCAACTAGTAATCCAGCCCTAGGCTATACAACCAACATAGTAGATAGCATAGCCAATGCAACTAGCTAGCACATCTTAAAAATTTGATTAGGCATTCTAGCTAATCCAACGTTTGACAAAGGAGATAAGGCAACTCAAATCCACTTCTTCCAAAACCATCAAGGTGGTGGAGTTCTACTCGAATGACCCTAGAAGTCCTATGGTCCCACCCCCTAACTTTGCTAGCTAGGGTCTTGCTACCCCAATTCACTAAGTATAATGGTGAAGGAAATCCCAATGCATACCTAGTCACATTTAGGTCCAAGTGTCTATTGATGTAGACCTAGTCACATGTCATTACATGTGTATTTGTCATGTCACTGACTAGCAAAGTGCTAGACTGGTACCAAGCACTGCCTAGAGGTTTTATTTCCTCTCTAGAAGACCTCTTAAGCCAGTTCATGATGTGCTTCAAGTACAACTTGAAGTTAGAAGCAACCTTAGACTAGCTAATGTAGATCAAGCAAGGCCACCTAGAGCTAGTGCAAAAGTCATCCAACATTGGAGTGCCTCAATAAATGAAATAGGAGAGTTGATAGCCAAGGCATACCTCTTGGCTATCTTCAAAGGCACAGTTAACAACTTCATCAAGTCAAAATTGTACTACTTAGGTCTGCAATCCCTAAGCCATGACTTTGTCCAAACTAATAGCATAGAGGATGCAATGCAAGCTATCAAGGACCTAGCCTATGTGGCCAACAAAAACCAGCATGCGAGAAAGAAGAATGTAATAGTGGCAATGGTAGCCACACACGTTAAAGCAACCAATCAGGGGCTGATAGCTAGATATCCCAATGCCCTGGCTCAAAAAGCCACCAACTCTAATGCCAAGGCCACCAACCTACCTACATTTGTAGTGGTCACAACACAAGTTGGTCAAAGGCTCAACTTTGAATGCAAGGATCACTCAAAGTATACCCCATTACCACTAAAACCCTCAGAGTTGTTGGATTAACTGTTGAAAGTTGAGCACATCCAACATAAGAAAATGTCTAACGATGCTCATAAAAGGCACGATAGGTACTACAAGCTATTAAGGAATCTCACCTTAGTAGCACCAAACAAGCCCCTGGTCCCATAGCACTTTAGGCTGGACCAATTCTATCATTACCACTAGTTGTTCGATTGGAACTTTGTTGAGCTTGCCAAGATAATTTGTAAAGGGTGATAGATAGGGGCAAACTAGTGCTTAACATGGTAAACCCAGTTAGGCCCCAGAACCAATCCATGAGAGTATATAATAATCCTCTAAATGCATATGATATTGGCCATGTCATAAACATCATCAACATGGGCAATAAGTTAGAACTAGTGTAGCATCCTTCTATGTTCTGAGTGCCTTCCAGTAGTGTAAGGCCCCCTTGGCCTCCATGCATTCAAGGTCCCCTTCATTGTTAGAGCACCACCTTGGGCACTCACAACACCCTTTATGGTAAGGGTTCCACAGCATGTCGCAACACCTACTTAGTCGTCCTTTGTTGTCAAGGTGTTACAACATGTTGACTCCTCACCTACCTAGAGTCCAGTAGTGGGCAATGTATCGGTCTCTTCCCATCCAAGAGCCAATCTTGTTGGCAACAATCCTCTAGGTGGCAACTCAGGAGGTCGAATGAGCATCTTGTAGATAAAATGATTAGGCAACATGAAGAGTAAAGGGCATTGGGTCTACCAAATCTAGTCCCTATATCTGTGATGCCTATGGCCAAAACAACTAAGGAGGCCACCACCAGCAACTCACAAAAAAGCACTGAGGCCCCTACATAGGCCAAGACAACAAAGCCCAAGTCACCTCCCCATGAAATTTGTCTCTTAGGGCATATGGAAAAAGTCAAAGCTAATAAAAATGTAACCAATGTAAAATACTTCATGGATGCATTAGCCCAGGTTAAGCAAGCACTCAAATAGAAGAACATAACGTTGAGCCTCTATGATCTAATCATGACCTCATCTACCCACCGCAAAGAACTAGTATGAATGCTAACCTCCATTCCTATCATGAAGGACATCCTGATAGATGATAATTCCATTCACATAGTGAGTTGCCTCTTGCACTATAGGAATCAAGCTTCACATCCCTCACATTTCATGATGAGACAATTAAGATCAACCTTGAGAAGGGTGAGTTCATAATAGCTCCCATGTTTATAACCATATGTATCAGGCAATGCAAGATTTGGAGGGTGCACATCGATGATGGGGTAGCAAAAAATATTATCCCATACACCATCATCAATAAGTTACACCTTACAAACTAAATTAAGCTAATGAAAATCACATTTGTAAAGTCCTTTAATAGGTTGTATGTCATCATTAAGGGTACCATCGTAATAGCCTTTGTGACAGGGAAGCAATTTTCCATCATTGCCAAATTGATCATCATAGAGGAAATTCTTGGCTTTAACTTAATATTGGGTAGGCCATGTTTGGCCTAATTATGGGCCATCTCCTCTCCAATCCACCAAGAAATCAACCTTTCATATGAAGGTGGCAAGGTTATTATCCATGATGATAACGTAGTCCCTCTAGCCATTAACAACATAGATATGGAGCAAGGATCAAAGGTGGAGTTCCCTAATGATAAGTTTGTAGTAAAGTATGACAATGAAATGCATGAGACCAACATACCCAGAGGGACAAAAGAAGTTGGTGACCTACCAGAAGATTCCTTGTACAAAAAATTACCTTTCAACGTAGTGAGTGAGGGTCAAGGAGGCTACAAAATAGTGTAGTCTAGGCCCTACAAGCCTCCTAACCCACACCAAGTTAGGAAGCAACTATGCAACTAAGGCACCTCCTTAGTCCAACATGCACTAGGTGTCTACCCGCCATTCACCTCTACACACCATACATTTTACTTCTCATGTACATTGCATTAGTACTATAGCATGTCACTTGCATTTGTCTTGATTGCTTAGTTTATGTATTTGCCTTATCCACACATTTGCTATCTTTACATTTCTGCGATTATCACTTTACCACATGAAAAACATCAAAATGCATAAAAATCATAAAAGCTAAAATTACAAAAAAATAGAGATAGCATCAGCCCACTATGGCCTTAAACTGGTAACATTGCAGCCTAGAATGGCCTTAAACTATCACCCTTGATCCCCATCACTGCAGCTTGGAATGGCCTAAAATTATCATCACAACCTACCATGGCCTTAAAATGGCAATGTTGTAGTCTAGAATGGCCTAAAACTCTCATTGTAGCCTACCATGGCCTTAAACTGGCAATGTTGTAGCCTGCCATTGCATTAAACTAGCAATGTTGCAGCCTAGGATGGCCCTAAACTAGCAATCTGTAGCTCAAAATGGTCTAAAATTATTACCCTTAATTTTGTCCCTGCAGTTGGAAATGGCCTTAAACTAGCAATGCACACAACTTAGAATGGTGTTAAACTAGTAATGTTGCAACCCAAAATGGCCTTAAACTAACTAGTAATATTTTGGCCTAGAATGACCTTAAACTAGCAATATCATGGCTTGGAATGGCCTTGAACTGTCACCATGGTCGAGAATGGCCTTAAACTAGCAATTCCTGGCCTAGAATGGCCTTAAACTATCATTATGGTCCAAAATAGCCTTAAATTAGTAGCCTCGGCTCGCTACGACCTAAAAGTGGCAACACTTTTACTTCCAACATCATAGCCTGAAATGGCCTATAACTATCACTTTTAAACAATCATAATATCTTAGAATGGCCTAAATCTATCGCCTTTAATTATACAACCCAATGATCCACTATGGCCTTAAATTGGAAATGCAAGGGCCCTGAATGACCCTAAACTATTGTCGTGGCCTGAAATGACCTTAAACTAGCAAACCACCCAACTTGAAATGACCTAAAAGTATTTCTTTCAATTCCAATGTTGTAGCCCAAAATGACCTTAAACTATCGCAAGGGCCCAAAATAGCATTAAACTATTGCCAATGGCCGGTTATGGCCTTAAATTGGCAACACAAGGGCTTAGAATGACATTAAACTATCATAACAACTCAGAATGGCCTAAAACTATTGTTGTGACCTGAAATGGCCAAAAACTGGCATTGGGCCACTATGACCTTAAACTAGCATGGGGCCTATCAAGGCTTCGAACTAACAATAAACTTGCTATGGCTTGCAATGGCCCATACTCACATACTCATAGCAAATGTAATAAAATCATCATATGCTATACTTCAAGTTGTACTACATTTAGCATGCAACATTGTACATCACCAAAGTAATGTAAGCAATCATCTGCTACGATACTACAACTGTCATAGTAATTCACTATGACTATAAACTAGCATAGCATGTCCACTATGATGCTAAACTATCATAGATCATTCGCTACAATGCTAAAATGGCATAACATTCTTCTACTATGATGCTAAACTAGCATAGTACTCATTCTTTATGGTGCTAAACTAGCAAAGTAACTCATCTACTACGATGCTAAATTGGCACAACGTCTATCCACTATGATGTTAAACTAGCACAACATTCATCCTTGGGTCATGATATTAAAATGGCACAATGCATCTACTAGGACTATAAATTAGCATAGCATGCTCTGCTAGGACCTTATACTAGATTCATTATCTACTAGGACCTTAAACTAGCAAGGCCATGGTCTACCAAGACCTTAAACTAGGTTCGTAGTCAACCACTAATAATTTCTTCCATCCTTTTGCAATGAAGATAGTTAGCATAAACCTTGTCCCCCTTCTACATCGCATGGCTGGGCATGCTACAGCTTTAGAATGGAGCAGTTGTAACTGGTGCAGCCTTTGGAGCACTCAAAACATCTTGGCCCCCTACCATTTTGCTAACTTTTGAGCACTTATCACCAATGCAACCTTTGGAGCACTTACAACATCTTAGCCCCCTACCATTTTACTGGCTTTTTGAGCTCTATCCACTGGTGCAACCTTTAAAGAACTTGTAGCATCTTCACCTCCTACATTTTATTTGCATTTTGTGTTATGTGGTTTTCCTATCTTCTCAGAGTTATGTTTATAGGATAAAGCCACAAGTCATTGTGCAAAGGTGAATTTCATCGATATAGCAAGTCATCATAGTGCTTAGATGTGCATTATTAGACTAGCAAAGCCTCTCAAGAGTGCACACCCTCCTATCCTGTTATAGCCTACCCACATCCACTCTCACATTCTAATACCCTTTGATTCCCTGAGTAGCCAAGATTGCAAACCCTCTTAGAAGCTCACATGCCATGACTACATGGAACCCTCTTCGCATGTCTCATCAAACACCAAGCTTTCCAAGGTAGACATAACATAAGTCATCCTGTAGGAAGCCTCTATCAACTGATCAAAGCCTAAGTGGATGTAACATAAGTCATCTTGTGAAGGAAACACCTCTCATATAGACATCATGCCATTTCATCAATGGAAAATTAAAGCCATCTAGTAAGATGTAATTCACTTGACAGGGAGCATCTCATTCCATAGTAAGCATTCAAGAAAAAAAAAGAAAAGCAAAAGGGATAGAGCACATCCCTAGGTAATCTAAAAGCACTACAATTTTGTAACCAATCTAGCCTTGAATCCACACTTACTCTCTCACAAGAACCCTGATGAGAGGTCAATGCTTCAAGGGAAAACCACTTTGGTGCCATGGTCATCATCAGTCATGAGGTTCTTACATCACAATATCCCAACTTGCACACTACCTTCCCCTTTTCATCCCTAGCACATCGCCTATGCCTTCTCTCACTTTTCATGTACCATCTAGCATACCACTATCCATAGCACTCTCGAGCATGGTGCACTGAAGAGAAATGTTGGTGCCAAGCTTTCTATGATGTTTTTATATTCTTTATCGATGTCTCTCAAGCCATTCCTTCAAACATCAATAAAGAGGGGCCAATGAAACACCATCAAATCTAGACTACCACCTCTCGACTACAAATTTGGCTAAGTGTTGGGACTATGGTCTCCACTACCCTAGAGCGTAGTTAGCCTCTTGTGGAGAGTGTAGTCAACACAAAGGCTGGTTTTGCAATCTTTGCTAAGTATCATCATGAAGCTAGAGGATGCAAATTTTTCTAAGTGTTGAGACTACACTCTCCACTACCCTAGAGCATATTCACCCTCTCATGGAGAATCAACATGAAGGCCTAGTTTGTGTAGATTTTTCAAAGTGTTGAGACTATGCTTGATCCAATTGAGAGTATAGTCAACCTTCAATGGAGAGCATAGTTAGCACATAGTCACTTTTCCTACAAATTTGTTTCTAAGTGTGAGACTACACTCTCCCCTAGACTAGGGCAAAGTCAAGTATAGTTAGCCAAAATGGCCTCCATAGCATGGTAACACCACTCAGCTCATCTTTGACTCATCTCAAGCAAGCATAGTTAGAAAAATGCAACTCTTTTGTATCTCCTTTTGTTCCAAAATTGTAACTACGTTGTACCCCATGCAAGATGGTGGAGAGTGTAGTCTCCAAGCATAATTTCCAAATTTTCATTTTTTCAACTGCCTTGTGGTCCTCCCAGCACATGCACATGCAGTTGGTAGTCTAGTCATAATCTCATAGTCTCATAGAGTCCTGCAAAGCACAGCAAAGCATAACACCACTAGCCTTAGTGGTAAGCATAGTTGGATGACAACATAGTCCTAATTATCCCCTTTGCCACGTGGCATTCACCCTGTATTTCATGCTAAACCTAACCCTATAAATACCCCAACCCTTAATGTTTTTAGGGCTGGAAAAATCTAGGTTGAAAAAATTGAAGCATTGGCAAATTTCAAGGTTGGCTATTTTCTTAGCATAAGCAAACCCAAAGAGTGCTTGAGAAACAAAAAAAAGGCATATTGGTGAAGTTGCAGACCTCCGCAGCCCACCAAGACACAGTAGCCAATGGTACATCATAGTAGCCAATCCAACAGATGTAGACACCTTGGTGAAATGCCAATCTTCCTAGTTAGACACCCCTGAGACTATGACTACGATGTCCACTATGCCTATTGTACACTATGTACAGTCTAACCCCTCTTGGTGTTAACTATGCTCAACCTCAGTTGGGGGGGGGGGGGGGGGTGTTCTACTTCTCTCTCTCTCTCTCTTTGCATTTTTAGCATTTCATTTGCATTTTTCACTATTTCATCACATAGCCATGCCTACAACTACACTCAGGAAATGATCCCTGTATGTTGATGCCCTCATTTTCACTGAAAAATTTGACTACACTTGACACCATTCACACCATTGACATCATTTGAATACTTAGTACCATTTTGCATTAGCATTATGGCTAACCACGCTGCACCCCGGTCACATATGATAAGTCCATGTTTGATAAGCCCTTGCATGGATTCAAGGTTAGGCTATGTGCCCATCAACCTCAGTGTTCCAGCCGCTAACATTTTTAAATGCCACGATAAAGATTTATCTAATTTCCTACTAAGATTTTTAATCTATTTTTGCACTTGTTAATCATAACAAATGTCTCAGTTTACCTCATTAATAAACTATTATATTGCATTAAAAGCTTATTTCTTCAAGATGGAGATCTTGTACTTCTTTAAGATTCTCTTGTTGGTTCTCTTGTTGAGAAGAGGAGACTTCTTCAACTATGACTTTTCTTTTATCTCTTTTGGGAAGAGGTCCTAAGATTGCTTTTATCGGTGTAGAGATATTTAATTCTTTAAATAGATTTGCCAATTTTTTCAGCTAACTTAAGCTTTTCTTCCTAGTCATCTTTTTCTTCTACAAGGACTCTAAAAGTAAAAGTTGACATTCTAGGGATCAAATCTAGTGGGTTTTTGACTGGAGGAAGAATTCTTTTTGGCTTAGGTTTTCTTTTAAAGAGATCTTCACATAGAGGATCATATTTTTTAAACCTGGGATCTTGTAATTGAACTTGATATTTTCATTTACAATCTTTTGATTTTCTTGGCCTTAAATAATCATAGAATTCTTCTTGTATGTTGTCTAGATCTGGCTATAACTGTTTTATCGATAGATCCTCAGTATTAATGTTTACTTCATGCTCTAAGTTGGTAGATAAAACTTGGATTGATTGTTGTCCAAACAAGAGTAGAGTCTTAATATTGGTAGATTCAAATAACTTAAAGATTAACTTGGTTCCTATTGTGGTGTAGACACTATTTTGTACCATATCTAATGAGATATAACCAATAATCGTTAAACTATCAAATAGTTTAGGGTTGTGTAAAGAAAGAGTAAAATTAGGAAGAGTCACTACTAGGGTGTTTGCTTCTAAGCATCCCTTAGCTTTTGTGATGATCATGTCCTTCAAGTTTTTAAACCTTCTATCAATTAAAGAGATCCAATATGGATTCTTCAGAGGGTAGTTAAAGTGGGGATGTATGTGTACATCAACCTCTGTGACATGAATATAGTTGTACCTATGCTTAATCCATTTGGCAAACCCCTTCGAGGAGAAAAATGCAAGTGAAATTGGTCTGAGACTAGAGCCACATATTTCTAAATCACACTTGGAGAGATTCATACTTGAAAAGCTTTCTAATGGATTAACACTACTCATTTGATAAATATCACACTATTTAGGTATAGGCAAAAGACTAGTGCCTTGTTTGCTATTGCAGTAAAGTGATAAATGATGAGCATGAGAACTAGAGGAAGAGAAACCTAAAAGTGAATGAGATGATTTTGCCATGTCTATCGAAGTAGAAGTTGTTGCCACACTACAGATGTGCATCTTACTCACCTGCCCATTGGCCTTTCTACACGTCTTACTCCCCTGACGCCTTGATGACTCTCCTTGATCTATGAGGTAAGTTGAGCAACTTGGCTCTGATACCACTCTTTGCCCAGATCACAAATTCACTCTCTTTCTATCTATACATTCTTAATTAAATTTATGTCTTATAAACCTTACCACATAGATGTTGGATCAACACTTTTTCTTGATTGACACTTAAACTAGTATTTGGTGGTAAAAATGAAGAGGATGTGTGATCTTCAAAATAGCTACTTATAGGTTGAGTCATTTGAAGAGAAGTGAGAGTTTGGAACAAAGTATTATTAATTGGGAAAACTTATGATAGTAAAGTGGTAGATTGTATTAGCTTGCTAACATTCATCATCCCAAATTGAGTTTGAATGCTATTCATCAAGGTAATTTGTTCTAACTCAATACCTCTAGCCATTGCTCTTTGTATTTCTATTATGTTTGGATCAGACTTAATGACATAGGCAGAAAATGGCTCGATGGTAGAGATGGTAAAAACTGAGTATACCATCAAGTTACAAACATATCTCATTTGGCACATAAGCAAATTGATGGAGGAATCTTGGATTGTAATCACAAGCATTTTTCATAGGTAGTTTTCCTAGGCTTGTGAAATTGTTTGATGTTAAGGTAGAGCTAGTGAAGTTATTGAATTGGATTAATAACTTATTTTTCAATTCTTGCCATGAGTTGATAGAGACATTAGGAAGCATCAAAAATCATTAAGTGGCTTTGCTTCTGAAGGTTTTCACAAAGACCTTACATGCTATGTTGTTTTGGATAATGTTATGGATGCCTAGTAAGGTTTCAAAACATTGTATATGTTGGCAAGTATTACTAGCAGGGATTGTGGGATGAAAGAACAAACTTATGTTATGAAGGGATTTTGAAAATATCGTGATAGTTTGTGATGTTAAAAGGGTTACTCATCATAGGAGCTAGGGGATTAATTTGCTGCCATCATAGTTCAAATTCTTCTAAGGATAGAACTTGGAAATCACAAAGCTCATTGTTTTCTTAAAGTAAAATGATGGATAGCTAATTGATTAGGGGTAGGAGTAAAAGCTCTTTGTTGAGTTGTTCTATGGAGAGGTTGGCCTATAAAATGAAAAATAACAAGAAATATAAAATGATAATAAACAATACAAATTACTACTAAAGTGTAAATATTAAAGATAACAAAAAAATATTCACATATTATATTTTTTATTTTTATTTTATATATATTATTTTTTAAAAGAAAAATTGAAGTTACAATAAAAGAAAAACCAAAATTGTGATATATAAAATTTAAAATTAAAATAAACAAAAATCTTTAGAAACTTTAAATAGGAATAGAGATTGTAAATGGGAACAACAATTTTCAAGAACCAAAAACAAGAATTTTTAGTAGGCAACAATAAAGTAGATAGCAACAAAAATAAGAGAGTAAATTTCAAGGAAGTTGAAACAAGGAAAACAAAAGTTTTGAAACAAAAATAAAGCAAGAAAATGGAAATGGGATAGTATTAAGAATAAGAAACGAAACAAGACAACATCAATAATAAAAAATAAAATTGGCCCTCATTTTAGCATCAAAAAGGATGTTGATGCGTAAATTTTGGATACATCAACACCCAAAAATTTATTTGGGGATACTATTGCCTAAGGTGCCTTTTGTATGGATATGGAAACCTAGGAATAATCTCAACTGGTTGGGCAACATGGTGTTTTGTGATGTATAAAGATGTTGGTAAGTTAAACAATTTTAACAAAAAAATATAAAAGGTAGTTCAAGATAACTTTGACAAAAAGACAACCATTTGCTTTTAAATTTTTAACAATAAAACTTGTGTATTAATAAAATGTGAAATTAAAGCAAAAAATAGCTAACAACTTAGACAAAATTAATCTAAGTTCAAAAGTAAAATGGGTTTTGTGCTTAATCTACAACAAAGAGACCTTAGTTTATAAAAAAATAACTTAGCTCGAAAAAAAGCACAAATATAATAAATTCTAGTGCAGCTTAGACAGAATTAATCTAAGTTCAAAAGTAAAATGGGTTTTGTGCTTAATATACAACAAAGAGACCTTAGTTTATAAAAAAAATAACTTAGCTCGAAAACAAGCACAAATATAATAACTTCTAGTGGAGCTTAGATAGAATTAATCTAAGTTCAAAAGTAAAATGGGTTTAGTGCTTAATCTACAACAAAGAGACCTTAGTTTATAAAAAAAATAACTTAGCTTGAAAACAAGCACAAATATAATAACTTCTAATGGAGCTTAGATAGAATTAATCTAAGTTCAAAAGTAAAATGGGTTTTGTGCTTAATCTACAACACAGAGACCTTAGTTTATAAAAAACAAATAACTTAGCTCGAAAACAAGCACAAATATAATAACTTCTAGTGCAGCTTTGTCTACTAGTGCTTGTAAGAAGCACACCTCTTCTAATGAGCTTACAACCTCTGACCATTGAATTTACCCATTGCTCTGCCCCAAACTACTCTGTGAGAGCCACCAAATAGACAACAAATGTAAGAGAGAACCCTAAGACTTTCTATGGTGACTTCACTTGGAGAAAACCCCACCACCATAGCTAGCTTCATACTTTTTGTCACCATGTCCTCTTTCTTTGCCAGGGAATTTATAAGAACTGGTCTTGCAAATGAGGAGCCACCACTTGTGTGTAACAACCATGGCAATTACTACCCACACGTAACATCCTTTATAACGTCCACTATCACCACTTGTGCATAACATTCACTACCAACACCAATGTGTAACATCCATGATCATGTGTAGAAATGACAATGGATACCATGCCCAAGCACAATAAGCAACAATTACTGCAACGTGGGCATACATAAGGGCTGCATGAGCCTGTCACATGCAGAAAATGCCTGGAACAAGGAAACGTTGCTGAAAGTTCCTGTGAATAATTGAACTTCATATAAATTCATTAGGTTAGCAATGCAATCAGGGAATTCAACATCCAGAGAAGTACAAACGCTGCAATTTAGACAATCTACATAAGTCTCTTGGAGTACTGCCGGCAAAGTTATTCCCTATCAATTCAATCCAATTTAGTTGTTGGAGATTTGCTAGCTCAGAAGGTACTTGACCGATCAGATTGTTCGACCACAGAGACAAGTGCCGAAGTTGCTTGAGTGATCCCAACACTGATGGAATACAACATCCCAGTGATCCCATCAAGATTAAGTCCACTACTTTGGATAGATTTCCAGAGCACTTGAGATTTCACTATCAAAATTATCACAAGACAACCAAAGTTGCTGTAAATTTGGAAGTCTTGGCAATTCTACGAGCAACGGCCCTGTGAACCCTCCTTCCATATGCAGGTTATGCAGACGTATCAGATTGTCAAAATGGAGAGGTAAAGGGCCACTGATACCAGTGATGCTGAACTCCTCCAGGTTTGTGAGATTAGTAAACCACCTTGGAATACTCCCTGACATTTCATTGTTTGCTAAATGTAAGATCACTATAGAAAGGCTCCTAACTGATTCTGGAAACTGGCCATTTAATTGATTGGACCTAAGGAGTGTTTAAGTTCTCGGATTCAGGTTGTAGCCATCTTCATAAAGGAGTCAGAGTCTGCTAGTTGTCAAATAATCAGTCAAATAGTCGGTCAAAAATTTAAAATAATTATAGTAGTTAAATATGCAAAACTTCATGACCAACAAGTTGATTAAAATAGGTTGGGTTAAAATACTTTTTCCAAAAAAAAAAAGAACACAGAAACATAAACATAGACTGCTATTTGAATGAGAACTGAAAATATGCAATCCATGCCAACTTTTTGATACTCGATAACAATGCAACATCTTTATACAGAACAAACTTAAAATATTTTAATAAAATAATATGGTCAGGTGGAAAAAGCAGAACCTAAAAATCTCATACCCAACTAGAAAATCGATGTTGATCCTTTTTTCGAGCGCAAGTGTAATGTTGCTCTCAAGATCAAGTGCAAGGAAAATGGAAAACCCAAATTTTAAAAACATGATAGCCTTAACCCTAAGTTTCTGCATTAAATGAAAGTGAAACATTGAAATATAGAGATTAGCTTTGATCCGTGGGTGTTGCCGTTCAATTATCTCAGGTGTTTCCATTGAACTCAGTGATATCTTAGGTGTTGCCATTGAACTCATATCAAAGGTGCATGCTTTTTATATTGGCAGTTACATCCATTAAAAATTAAAATTCATGAATGCCTTCCACATCGCCAGATACCTCCACTAATCACCATTTTCTAAAGTCTAAGGTGACTTTGTTGCAGGACAAAGACTGAGCACCCTAGTCACATAGAATCGTTGCAAAAATCATGGCCACTCTAAATCAGTGCAGTCTTTTATTAGAATTGCAATCAAGCGCCTGGTCGGGCACAAGTACCTTATTCAATTTTAAGCTTGCTTGAGGCACTCAACTACTCAGGAATTTCTCCTGGCAACTGGTTGAAAGAAAGGTCCAAATTTATAAGCTTGCTTAAATCCCCCAGCTTCTCTGGAATTTCCATAACAAATGGTTTAAGGAAAGGTCCAAACTGATAAGCACTGTGCAGTTGCATAGACTCACATGAAAGGGCCCTTCAAGCTTATTAGATTGAAGGTGGAGCTTCCTCGTGGACTTGAGCATTGCAAACTCTTCAGGAATGTTGCTACTTCAAAAATTTGAACTAAAATCAAGCATTCTAATATAACTGAACTCCCATACTCTCTTGTAATGGCACCATACATCTTAGTCACAAATCCTTAGTTTTCGAATTTGGTATAAAAATTTGGTATAAAATGTATATAATATAATGGTTTTTATAAGCAGTTTTTGATCTTAAGAAGAATATTAAATTTGATTTTTAAGTATTAATTAAGTTTTTACATTGCTTATTTTTATAAAGTCCACAACCCAGGGATTGGTGCACAACAAACTATTTATCATAGCTTTAAAGTGAATTAAGATCATGTTAAACATGCATAGGTATCATAGACAATTTTAACATTTAAATTATTTTTATTCAAATTACAAATTTATTAACTAAAAAATTTAGCTTTCTTTGCTCTTTTATAAAATTATTTTTTATATGGTACTAAACTAATTGAGATTGTACTCATGGCTTGCAAGTGTTTTATGCTCGTAGCTTGCTAGTGCACATATTTAAAGTCCATCAAATAGTACTATAATTTTAAAGTTTATCAATAGAGGTGAAAAGGTGAAGAACTATGAATATTTGTATGAAGGTTTAAAAGATGCTATAGAAGAGGTGGGACTTACATAGGTAGTCCAAGTAAGAAACTATCAAAATTTATGTATTTCTCATTTTATATTTATTTGTATTGGTATACTCATTGATGAGACGCAATATCGCATGGGCCGCAATATTGCATCCTCACTGCAATATCGCGTACGCTATATTGTAGTTCGCCGCCGTTTCTATAAATAATAAGTGGCTCTCCCTTGTTTTGGAATCTAGATTTAGACCCTTAGCGAAACTTTGGCAGTTTTACCTCTCCAGAGATGGAATAATTTCCATGTGCCCGTAGTAGGAGCTCCAAAGTGAATGGATCTTTATTCAAGCAAATATTGTACCTGAGCACAAGTTTGTGTACAGAAATAAAGACGAACTTCTTGGATAAACCTTACAGTGCATGGACTAAGCTAATTAGGACTTTACTTATTGTTATTTATTGTTTATTGTTTAAATGCTTTATTAGTTAATTAAATCTCTCTCAACCCTTCTCCCATAGTTAAGTGCATTCAGTATGACCACTTCGAGCACGTGTGTTATGCTTGGTAATCCTAGCAACGAATAGCGTTTGGTAAGCCCAAAGGTTGCATTGGTTTAGGGTGTGAATAGTAAGTGGGAATGGACACTGATGCTAGGTTAATTAAAGCTTAGTTAGTTAAGGTTAGTTAATTAGTCTCTTCACCTTTTCCCTCCTAGCATAGGCGATCATACAGAAAAGATATAAAAATCACATACCTTGGACTTACTTAACTATACCACTATGACAAATACAAGTAAGTCTGGGAAGAGAACAAATGATTAACCTTAAGTGTTCCATAAGGAGTGTAGGCACTTAGTTTGTGGAGTTCGACCGGATCGCACGTGTAATGCTCGTATTCGTATGGTTGAGTGTAGGGGTACCTCGTCACTCATCATTGGCACTGTTGCTAGGGACTAAGTTGTTTGTGCACTAAGTAGAACATAGGAAATCATCCACATCATTGGGAAGCTTAAACAAACCCTTAGGGTTAATTAGAAGAAAAATTAAATAACGGTTAATCAGCACACCGAATAAAACATAATGTCTTCTTCTTCGAACAAAAGCACTTTAACGCCTAGGGATCACACTATAGACAGTCAACGACACCAAACACATAACCAAAAACTGCTAGTTCCTCAACAGCATCAGGTGGTATATACTCATCACGATGAGTATATACCCAATTTTACTTTTATCCTCCATCAAGATGAACAACTGCGTTGGAGAGACCTGCAAGGTAACATAGTGTTACCTCCAGATTGGGTAGCCCCTAACATGCTCCTTCGTGCTCTTGCATAGATAGGCATGACACAGCTATACGCTGAATACGTTATAGGATATTTTGACATAAGGGATTACCATCCCACAGCAGCGCAATGTCTAAGGGACTTGAGGTAGTCAAGCCACCATACATTGTTGAAGGGCAAAGGGGTCCCGCACGTCCTAAGAGAAATTGGAGATGGAGAACCAATTATAACAGGTTCTCCATCAAATGATGTTTCCCCTCCTAACAATAGTGAGGAGGTGGGGTATCAGAACCTATGCTTCATGATACACAACCCTAGTTCTGATGTCCACGAACACCAAGTGTTCAATGATGGGACACAAACACAAAATAAGGGCGAGCATTCTGATCGTCATCATGATCGGGGTCGGGATCACTGAAGGGAAGGTAGGAGACATCGCCACGGTGATTGCTCTCCTTCTTCTTCCCCTTCATCACATCATTCACCCTCTCCTTCCACCTTAGGATGCAGTCACAAAGAGAAAAACGGTGAGGATAAGGATAAGCAAAATGAGAGACCTCGACGAGAGAGTCGAGAGTAAGGATGAGGGCAATCTAGAGAATCCAGACATGAAAGAAGGGAAAGTAGGGAACCACGTAGGCATCATAGACTTCATGAGAGAGATGATCATAACGAACCCCTACTAGCAACCTGGAGTATGTTAGATATTAAGGAGGTTGTGAGAATACCTACAAGGCACTAGAAAGACAGTCGGATAAATAGACTAGACATGAATAATATCCCACGATTTGAGGGGGGATACAATGCTGATCCGTAGAATTACTTACAGGCATTCCACAATGCCTGCGCCTTGCAGAATATTGAAAATGAGTGGTAGAAGTTAAAGTTATTTCCTAGGACACTCATAAAGGAAGCAGAGAGTTGGTACCGGTCCTTAGAGCCAGAAACCATTAGGAGGTGGAGTACAATGCTAGAATTGTTCAACAATAAATACCAAACGTACTTCAGAGTGTCTAACTTGCCTAGGCAGATCCAAGGATGGAAGCAGGGTACTCATGAATGCTTGGATGCTACCATGGGCCAATATTATGCATTACTACATCGTTGCCTGGGCCATGGTTACGTACAACAGGATAAACTCTGCCACCTCGTAGATGGGCTAAGACACAAAACTAGGAGAACCCTTGGGGCATATGCCCAAGGGAGATTATTTGAACTTAGATCCCATGAAATTCATAGATTGTTGGAGCAAGTAGCTAAAGAAGAAGGGGACCTATGGAAAAGAGAAAGCGTGAAAGAGTATAACCACGATCCTTCCTTTCGAAGGAGGGGAGTGAGATTCTACAATGAAGAGAATGAGTTACCACTTGAAGAGTTGGTGAATAGAAAAACCTTGCCGCTTCAAAAATTAACAACAGAAGTATCGGCTAAGGTAGATCAAATATGGGACTCCTTATATAGTAAAATTGAAACTGTTCTAAAAATCGTAGAGGAGTCTAAGGAGGAATGAAGCAGTGACCATGATAAGAAAAAGAGGAAAGATTCAGGCCATGCATTTGACAAGGGTAAGGAAAAAATGACTATCGTCGATGAGGTTGTGGATTCTAACATAGAAAATGACGGTGGATGTGAGATCTGCCAATATGATCATCCTAAGGGATGTTACCCAATAATCTCACATCTACAGGAGTCCGGGGTGTATGCACTCAACCCAAGACTTAACAAATGACAGTCACCCCAAAGGTTATCTTATCCCCAAGGTAACTCAAGATAGTTCCACCAACTGTTAACATACTATCCAAGTGGAACTCTGTCATAACCTATTAGGCAACACCAGCAATGGCAACATCCATAGTCATGGGGGATGCCACCACCTAGGCAACAATATCCTTATCAACAACTAGACCCATATGGCTACTATGTGCAACAGCTGGTTTCTCCAAGTGACTCTATGGGTCACACAACCCCACAACATCACTACCAAGTTTAGGAGTATTTTAGGACTCCTTCTCCTCCGAGAGACACACCACATGCATACCATCCTCTAAATCCATCTTCCACTCTTACACTGGTAGTTCCACTACCACCCGCTCCAACAATGCAAGGGGAACTCCCCACTCAACTTAAGCAACATAATGCTACGAGAGCTATAAACCTTCAACCTACTATTGGTTTTGACAACCGTACAAAGAGAAGACCTTTCTTCAAAACCAAGAGTCCAAACAAGCTCTCCCAACCACTAGCGGTTGAGTCCGTACACACTCCTCCAAAAATTAAGGCTTTGGAGCTCCCTTCAAACTAACAACATGGCTCAACACATATAGTTATGTTAACACATACTGTTACTGATTGGATCAAGGTGGGCCACCTTCTCAAGAAATTTTTTGATCCTGGAAACCCCCTAATTTATCTCCAAGTCACTGGGAATGAACCTCATAAGGTTCTTCTTAACTCAGGTTCCAGAGTCAACCTAATCTCATGAGAAATGTATAAAGCCTGGAACCTCCCTCCACTTAAGAAGAGTAATATTCAACTAGAGTTGGCTGACCAGTCCATCACCATTCCCTTGGGATTGGTGGAGGAAATCATTACCATTGTGTGTGGTTGGTCATACCCAGTTGATTTCCTAGTATTAGAAGTCAATAGTAACAAAGGGGACTTCTCAATTATAATGGAAAGGGCATGGCTGAGTACAATAGATGCATGCCTAGGAATCCACGATCTTTCCTTGGAAATATCTAAGGAAACCATTTATGGAAAGATCGAGAAGAAGAAAGTTGCATGCATCACATAGAGTGACTCAGAGGGTGATGACATGGAGGAATGCTCAACATTTCCCGCATGTAACCAATGTGCACCAAAGGATAACATACAAAGGTGCCTATATGTAGCAACCACTCAATAAAAGGGCAGCTCACCAACATGCATGGAACAAACTGGGCAAACAACCTACACCCACAACGAAAGCATAGATACATTGGAATATGAGCATCACAACTTCCACACCTTAACCTGAAAACATCAATCAGGAGAAGTTGGACACTTCTAAAAAATTCAAATAGGCATTCATTATTTTGGATCTCTCCCTTTCCATTCAGTCATGGGGGAGATGGCCACTTATGCTAATCATTTCAGGCCCTCAGTTCTTTTAAGTTTTTGTTTTACACGTTTTTGTTTTACATATTTTTTTTTTACAATTTCTTTAACTTTTCTTGTTTTTTTTTTTACAAAATTGTTTACACTTTTCTTTTATTTGTGTGTGTGTGTGTATGTGTGTGTGTGTGTGTGTGTGTGTNGTGTGTGTGTGTGTGTGTGTGTGTGTGTTTATCCATCTTGTTAAGTTGGTCACCCAATAAGTTCCCTAATGATGGTATGAACTATTTTCTATTGGTTGCTAATGTTTGGCTTTTACCTTTAAGTTATGATGTTGATACTAAGGTATGGTTCTTTTGATATGACACATAATTAGTCCACTTCATCTATACATCCACAAATTTCTATGATCTCTCTTGGCTTGGAACTGTATAGTCCATTTCTTCAAATTAATAAGAACTTTAAACGAATCGGTGATTGGGCATTTCTTAAACTAAGGAAGGACTCAAGAATTGAAAAGGGTGTGACTTCAAGGGAACATGATGCATTTGTGTTGGCCATTCTCTTAGGTGCTTGGATGTTTTTCTTCTTGATTTTTCTTACCATTTTGATGTTACCCCATTATCGGGAAGATAAGCTAATAAAAATAACAAAGTCTTCAGATGGTGTGGTTCTCACACATAAACATAAAAAATAAACGGTGGGAATTCAAAGCACACCCCTTTGACAAAATAAATATTTGGGCTACAAGCACTAGTTATGGAACTAAAATAAACATGTTCCCTCTAACTAAGGCCCTTCTCGCTTCCTATCTTCTCATCTTTTGTTTCGTCAGAATGGTGGTGGCTCTTTGGAGAAGGCATACTTGTTACTTCAAGTGGATGGATTAGCCAAATGTATTAATGAAAAGTCATTGGATGTGGTTTGTTTGAGGCCGAACTTGGAATGGGATCTACCAAGTCACATTAATCATTAAATACACAAGGGGCTGTACACCACCTTGTTCTTAAGACTCCATTCCATCTTCTTCTATCCATCATTCTCTCTCCATTGTTCACCTCATTGTCGGTTGTATCAGTAGTCTATATTTTGGTTGACGCATTGTTTTCTTTTTGGTAAATTCTTGTGGTTAAGACTTTAACTCTTGCTTCAACTAACATTCCTAGAGCCTATGGACTCTTTGAATGTGGGTTTGTCAGGGCATTAAGGGCATGAGCCTGCTTTGAGGAGGACCCACTGGCATTCCTATTTGGTGCACCAGTTAAATTCTTTCCCTTAAACATTTGTGTAATCAACTTTATTTGTTCATTTCCATCTTGACATCCATTTCATCGACGTTATAGTTGTCTCTTTTTCTCCATATTTCTTGTTCTTTTTCTTTCTCCATTCTATCGCTATCGGAGGTTCGCTCTTAGTCATGGGGGTCTTGACAAAATTTTTTTGATTTTCTCCTAACCCCCTACACCTTCGGTAGTCACCATTATTATATCTTTGGAATCTGTGATTAGCCATACCACAACCTAGCCAATGGACCCTTTATCGAAGCAAGGTATCAACTACATTGTGATTTATTTACCCTTGCTAATATAAAGACTATGTTGTGTGTGTAGATGGAAATCATAAAACAATGGATTGGATCTGGAGGGAACACTTGGAATGGATTGGTGCTGAAGAAACTATGCAAGGAATGTGATAGGATGATGCACTTATGGATGGACAACAAAAGGCACAATCTTGGCGTTGGCAGTAGCAAAAATTCTTTCTCTCTCTCTCTCTCTCTTTCTCAGCTACCAAATAAGGCTTGATGTCAAATGTATAAGGTGTTCACTCTTGTTGTCATGAATACCAATTTTGTCATGCTCTATAATGATGATCTGTTCACATGTTGTCCCATTCACCATTAGTTCTATTCAAGTTAATAATCCCACACCTTCTCAATATTTTGTAAGGAACTCGAGGACGAGCTTTTATTCAGTCATGGGGGTATGATGGGACACGACATCGCATGGACCACGATCTTCTTGCTTAAATACTATGAAAAATATAGCAAAATTTAACTTTCATTTTTTCTTAATTTCTTTCATTCTATATTCATATCTTATCAGCCAGTTCAAACATTTTAGATTGAGAAAGGAAAACTGAAACTTTCAAAAAAAATTTTGAATAATAATGATGGTGTTCCTAAAATAAGTAATCATTTCATGAATTTCTAGTATTAATGTTAACATGATTACAAATAATTCAAAAGAAATTTTTGTGTTCAATATTGTTCTTAAAATGAATATTGTCATAGATTCATCTATAATACAAACTCTCTTTCTGATACAATTTCATAACGTTATACTACACTTGTAATTTCTTATATTATAAATATTTACTTAATATTTCAACATGATTGCATCTAAATTTTTCCATTTAAGTTGTAAAAATATATATTTTAATGAAAAAATAAGAGCTTTAATAATGGTGGAAACTACTCATCTTATTTTAAGTTGATTACCTTAATAAGATGGTTTTGAATCTTCCCTTTACCTACATTAATGGTTAGCCCATCATAGGTAAGATAAAGGAAACAAGATGATGAATGTTTTAACCTCTATTTTAAATTCTAGTAAAGTGTATTTTTGATTTTCAAGATCAAAATTTAAAATGATTTTAATTACTAGTGATAGGTTACTCAAGTGATTAACTCATTGTTTTATTTTGATGTATCATTATATAAATATATGAAACTAAAATTGAAGCAAAAGATTTTATTATGTCATAGACAAAAAATGATCATGTTACTATATGAGCTATAAGCCTACTAGTGGTATCCTTGATTCGGAAGCTCCAAGTTACAGGTTTGATTCTAATTTGTAATGCTAAATTATAAAGTTCTAAATTGACTATATGTGCTGGGAGTAAAAATTGTTAAAATAAGGTTAAGTTCCATTACCCTCCTAATGTATCATATTGACTATAGACCTTAACATGTACCTATAGTCAAATTATTTCCAATTCTAACACCCTTCCAAAAAAAAACACATTTTAATTGTTTTCTTTCTTGTATTTTTTTTTTTTACATGTTATCTTTTGTAACCATTGGTATTCAAATATTTGTCCCCAATTTGAATGGATTGATGATGAATCCATGTTGAAGAAATTGGGCTTATTTTCTAAATGATAAATTTCATGCTCACAATTTTAGTAACTAAAATCCATTACATCACCTCATAATTTTCTCTAACCAAAAGGGTTTAACCATACACTAGACTTCTTTTCTTCTCCATGTGACTTTAGATACTTTTACAATTTTTCCATGTTTAAAAAACTTATTTATTATTATTTATTTATTTTTCCAAGAGGCCAACTTGTCTCATAGGATAGGGGGGGAGGGGGGAGTGCATTTGTTGCTCTCCACATCACGCGACATGTAAGATCCCATGAAATGGGGAAAAACATGAACTGAAGAGCCACACCTTTTCGTATTCCTGTTGCACACAATGTGAACCAAAGAGTCATAGCTTTTCATATTCCGACTACACACATACAAAGGCCAAACGCAACCAAATGCAGAATGAGAATGGAAACTGAAATGAGAAATCCATTTCCATTCTGTCTCTATCTCTATCTGTAACTACTACTACAAGCCACCTAGCTCAACTGAACTAGCTTTGATGACACCAGCTTCAAAGCTCTACCAAAGCACTGGAAAGGCACCTACGATGGTGGCCCATGCTTCAGCTACAATAACAAGCTCATCGGCATGCACTTCTTCAACCAAGGTAGCAATAAGGCAATACGCCAGTTGCCCCTTGCTATATCCTTGCTTAACACCGAGGGCCACGACATGCACACATCATCGACAATCATAATACAATTTTTGTTATAATAGCTAAAAGATCCCTTCATTTAGGTTTCTTTTCTTTGGATAAAATTTATATATAAATCAGGCCAATATGTTTCTTGAGTAGCTTTGGTTGAATGTATGTTTTAAGCATAAAATTTTGCAGGTAGGGGCAGGATGAGGAGTAGAGCTAGAGGAATTCGAGGAAAGAAAATAATGACTATAGTTGAAGCTGCAACTTGAGGGGAAGGGTCTTCTAAAGTTTTTGTGTCAAAAATAGCCTTTGGTTATTGGAATCTCTTTCTAAAAATAAACTTTCTGGTAGTCTTTTTATGTGTATTTTTGTTAATTTTTTATAGTGAATTGTAATGTGTTGAACATTACATTTTGATGATTTTGTGCAATTTTCATAGTTTCACTTCAAGCTGAGCTCTTTTTTCATCAATACGTAGCATGCCTTCCTATACATTTGCATTCCCAATGCAAAAACATTCCAAAGATTGGTTCTATTCCCTTTTCAATGCTTTCTGAAGTGGCAAGGAATTTTGAAATTGTAATTTTCTATTACTATCTTGAGTAATCTTCTTTTGCTACATCCTTTTTTAATGTAAAGGAACATTTGTAAGTTCATTTTCTCTTTATCTCATTGTATATTTTGTATAGGTTTTATCATTTCTATGGTTGTGCTTTGAAATTCACCAATTACCATGGAGTAGATGCATTCAGTTGTTATGATTGTAACTACTTTTTTGTTTGCAATATACATTTTAATAAAATGCAAAAGTGTTAGCATTTTTGCTAGCACATGAAAATTATTAGCTAATTTGAGATGTCGGCCTAACTTCGGTCATAATTTTAACAATTTTTCCTACTTATTGGGAGGACTTGAAGAGTTCAAATTTGATAATTTCTTCTTACCTTCTTCTATGCAATGAGGCATTTTCTTTATGTACATATTTTTGATTGATGGAATCTAATGGATGATATGGTTGTTAACCTAGTAAATTTTAAAAATGAGAACTTATGCACCTCTGGCAGCCTAGACCCTAGGAAGATCTTTGGCAAGATCATGTTGTGATGATCCTAGCTAATGCTAAGGAAAACGACAACGAGCTCTCTTCCAACGCACATGTTCTGCCATAATCATAAATAACCAATTATTTATAAATCTTCCCTAGTCAAAGAGTCACTGCAGGGGAGCCAATGATTATATTTATCTCGGTTATTCATAATCTTGGTTATATATAATGATATATTTATAATCATAAACATAAATGATTATATATAATGATTATAAACATTTTATCATAAATAAAGTCGGTTATTTATAATCATTTCGTTATATATATCTTATGGATAATGCTAAATGAGATATAATCATTATGGGTTAGCATTATGAATGAATAAATAATATCTCTAAAATTATGGATTATGAGTAATATTTTATCATATCTTGGCTTTATTTATTATGAAATGTTTACCGTTCGAATGAATCTTAGAACCCATAATATCTTAGATTATAATTATGGATTATTGCTTTAATAATAATAATCTCATAACATTTATTGGATTCCATAATAATTATGAATGAGGTGTTAGCATCATTCATATCTTGTCCATTGTAAAAATAATGGCAATATACAAAAGTCTGTGATATAATAATAACATTATTTATGCATTTGTAACATGATTTTTTATATCTCCACGAATGAATATGCATTACAAATATATGTTGCAGTGCCAATTTAGTCTGATCTCTTCGTATTCCCTCACCCACATGCGCCACATGCATGGGAGCTAAAGAATCAATGCAAGGGAGTTGAATCTCTACTCGATTAATACCCCCTAACCCCTGAGCTTCTCATTCATCTCTTTGTATTCCCTCACATGCACCCACCACATGCAAAGGAGCCAAAGAGTCACTACAGGGGAGCCGCATCTATATTCAATTAACGCCCCTCGACCCTTGGGCTCCATATTCATTTCTTCGTATTCCATCATGTGTAGGGCCCAATGTGGGTAATAATGAATATTTATTATTATAAATGGTGGATAATATTGAATATTTATTATTATTATTATAAATGATGACAATTATGGTTATAGTGATAGTTACGATCATGGCAACGGTTAAGGTGATGACGGTTACAGTGTGATGAAGTATTTAAAGATATTGAACTTAGGCATCATGTTACAAGATTAAGAGGTGCAATATTGGAATTCATGCATTTTTAGAAACATGGATTCTGCTGCTATTAGTCCCAATAGAGAAGGTGAAGAACACTTCAAGATCAGCAACAACAATCATCTACAACAACAAGTAGTGTAACAACTATCTATTGCAACAAGTAATGCAATGTCTGCTTATATGTGAAGGTGCAAGGGTAATGCTTATAGTTGACCTTTGACTTGAAGCAGGATTAGTGAATGGTGGATTTGGCATGATTCACAGTATTATGTATCCTTAAGGTAGGCATTACCATTATGCATTATTGTTGATTTTGGCTCCTACATCGAATGTGCCTTTGATAATGGTAATCCTCATAATGTGCCAATTGTACATGTGGTCCAAGGAGCATCTCATCAGTCACCATTATGGTTGGCATGGGCCATGACTAGTCATAAATCTTAAGGAATGACACTAGATAAGGCTACTATTCACATTGGTTCAAGAGAAGTTATGGGTCTAACATTTGTTGCATTATCTAGAGTCAAAACCATTGATTCTTTAAAGATCCATCCTCCTTTTCATGTGCAAAGATATAGAAAGCTTTCAAATGCTAAACATCTCCAAAGTAGAATTGCACAAGAATTTTGTTTTGCTCAATTGAAGAATTAGGCATATTGAGTTCACACTTATTATAGTATTTTGTCTTTTGCTCAATCCTATTATACAGCTCTGTAATATTTGTTGCAATAATTGTGCAATGTATTCCTTCATCAACATATACGAAATATATAAACTTTTATTTTAACCAATTTATGTTTACCAGTATATATTATTTGGAATGCAAATAGTGATGATAACTTAAAAATAAAAAATAATTAAATTCTACTCATAGCCTGCAAAACCACTACACAAGAGAACTTACGGTTCTAACGTTTGTTACATTATCTAGAGTCAAGACCATTGATTCTTTAAAGATTCATCCTTCTTTCCATGTGCAAAGATATAGAAAAATTTCAAATGCTAAACATCTCCAAGGAGAATTGCACAGGAAGTTCGTTTTGCTCAATTGGAGGATTAGATGCCTTTTGCTCAATCCTATTATGCAACCCTATAATGTTTGTTGCAATAATTTTGCAATGTATTCCTTCATCAACATATACAAAATATATAAAATTTTATTTTAACCAATTTATGTTTACCAATATATATTATTTGGAATGCAAATAGTAATTATAACTTAAAAAATAAAAAAATAATTAAATTCTACTCATAGCTTGGAAAACCGCTACACAAGAGAACTTACGGGTCTAATGTTTGTTGCATTATCTGAAGTTAAGACCATTTATTCTTTAAAGATTCATCTTCCTTTCTATGTGCAAAGATACAAAAAGATTTTAAATGCGAAAGATCTCCAAAGTAGAATTGCATAGGAAGTTCATTTTGCTCAATTCGAGGATTAGGCATATTAAGTTCACACTTATCATTGTATTTTGTCTTTTGCTCAATCCTATTATATAGCTCTATAATGTTTGTTGCAATAATTGTGCAATGTATTCCTTCATCAACATATATGAAATATATAAACTTTTATTTTAACCAATTTATATTTACCAATATATATTATTTGGAATGCAAATAGTGATGATAACTTAAAAAATAAAAAAATACTTAAATTCTACTCATAGCCCTCGAAACCACTCCACTAGCCTATATACATATATATTGGCTGAGATGATTTAAAAAAATGATGTTAACCAAGCCCGACTACTGGATGAGGTAGCAAGATAACTAAAAATGGAATCACTCATCCCTCCTCTATTTCTCTACCACTTACCCAATTTAGTTTTACCCTCTCAGTCAAGTTTCCTCTTTCTTTATTTGTTCATGGTGTTTTTGAGCATTATTTATGCAAGAGATTTATTTCTCAAAAACACCATGAACAAACAAAGAAAGAG
>MNCI01005871.1:497253-514742 GCA_015680685.1 Gnetum montanum
ATCGCCATGATTCATGTATTTGTTTCTTGAAAGTTGGATATTAGAATAAATATGGAGACCAAGTGGGAGATTGTAACAATTGTGGAAACATGCCTCCTACATTGTGACAATTGCGGAAACATGCCTCCTACGTAAACATGGAAAGTCCTAAAAACGATTCAACTTTCTAATGTAACAATGTGATAGCTTTGGAAATTTCTATTCATTGTTATCGGTAATGGTCTCATATTTTTCTAATAAATGGTGGTTCTGGTGCCTTACAGTTTCTTGATGGGAGAACACGGCACCAGGAGCCCTCAACTTGTTTTTGGGGCTAAAGACTTTTTGTGATGACCGGCATTCCTCGTGCTAATTGTCATGTAGTGGACTGAGCATGAAATATAACTTTAACAACAATCTGCAGGCTAGTCTTGATCCTGCAGTTTTCTACTTCTGTTTCCTGTTAATTCTTTAAAAATTCTATGGAAACACAACCTGATGTGAAATGTAAACATGAAATCTGAAAAATCATCTCTGAGTTTCAAGTCGCTTGATGTACGTTAGTGATAGACGGTTCGAATTAAATATGAAAGAACGTGAATGGTACGTATTAGAAAAGTTGCAACAACGATTTTTATCGGTCCAAACAATCTAGAAGTATTCCACCAACTACTTTTTTGTAAATTAGACTGGGTCTGCGCTTTGAACGCCAGTATTTTTCTTGTGCAAGGTAACCAGCTACCTATTTTCACTTATTAATTTGTTTGGATTTCACTCAGATTATTAATTCGCAATTTCACTGCCACCTCATTGACCGAGCCCTCAGCGATCATCCATTTCTCTGGAGAGTCCATAAACTATGATGAGATCTGAAGAAGTATGATGGGGGCAGAAGGAGGAATCCGTTTATACTGTTATGGTGTGTGTTCAAAATGGTTGGCTGTTCCTCAATTTCTTTGCTGGAGTTGTCTTCTTCTTCGTATCCTTATGCTGCAGATGTCGATGCACTGCTCAGATTCAAAGCAGGAATCACAATGGATCCATTTCACATGCTCAGCAATTGGATACAAAATAATTCTGCAGATCTGTGCTTTAACTGGGCAGGAGTTACTTCCTCCAACGTATCCAAAGTAATCAAGCTGGATGTGCATCATTTCTTTCTTAGAGGTGTGCTTTCTCCATCGCTTTCAAATCTTAAGTTTTTGTGCATTTTGAATTTATGTGAGAATGAGCTATATGGAGACATTCCACCAGAGTATGGGAGGTTCGCGTATATTATAATGGTTGATCTCAGTTCAAGTTTTCTAAGTGGCAACATTCCAGAAAGAGTTTGGGGTCCTCAAGTCCATGGGAAAGCTTCATCTTCAATCCAATAATCTTGACGGACCTTTTCCTGTGTCTCTGCAACTGTAGTCAGCTTATAAGTTTGAACCTTTCCTTTAACCACTTGTCAGGGGAAATTCCTGAGGAGTTGGGTCGGTTAAGAAAGCTGCAAAAACTAGATGCCAGGTCCAACCAAATAACTGGTCAATTCACAGAATCAATTAGGAACCTTTCTCTTGTGATCTTGCATTTAGCAGATAATGAAATGTCAGGGAGTATACCATGGTGGTTTACTAATCTTACAAAGCTGAAGGAGTTTAGCATGAGTGGTATCAGTGGACCTTTACCCGTACACCTTGGCAATCTAATACATCTGACCAAGCTGCATTTGGATGCAAATTTCATGGGAAGGGTGCCTGTAGAAGTGTGAAGGCTTCTTAATTTGAAACAGCTTTGGTTGGCTGGTAAAACTCTTGAAGGTGAAATCCCAAGTGCTCTCGGCAATCTGTCCAAAAGTGTGGACTTAATCTTGGAGGGAGATGGGCTGAATGGTGGTATTCCACCAGCTTTAGGAGGCCTCAAGCAACTTAAACACTTGTCTCTAGGATCAAATGATCTTACCGGTCAAATACCTTCTGATCTAGGAAATCTCCAACAGCTCTGGTGGATTGAGTTGAGAGGGATAACTTATCAAGCAGTGTTCCAACAGAGTTTTGCAGATTATCTAAGTTGGAGTGTTTGTACTTGTTTGGCTACTCCCTTGATGTTGAAATCCCTGAGTGCATTGCTAGCATGACAAATCTATTTGAAATTCAGTTGTTCACAAAAAGTTTCAGCACTCTTCCTATTACTACCTGAACAGGACCAACCTCCATTTTCTTTTCTGTTTTGTTTTTTCTTTTTATTACTGCCTGAATAGGACCAACCTCCATTTTTTTTTCTTTTTTTTTTGGAAAAAATCAAGCGAATTTTTATTCCCAGAAAAATGACTATACACCAGTATAACATAGGCCAAAGGTGCTGACCCCACACCGACAGCAGACCCAAACCCTAGGACCCCTCACAAGTCCCGACCACCTCAGGGCATCCCCATTAGCAAGTGATATGTCCGATCTCCAATCCCTTAAACAGTATTTCGGACCAAGCAGGGCATGCCCCAACTGCACCCCACCCCCGGTTAGGGGCCTTTGGGGTGTTCGTGGTTAGAGCCTCGACTCTCCTCTGGGGTTTGGACATCCAGGAACAGCTCGCCTTGGCCAGTAGCCAGGCGACGGTGATTTTCTTCAATTATGTGGGCAATACCTATCTTCTAGTCTTTGATAACGTTCTCGATCCATTGTAGCGTCTGACTGTACGATTGCAGGAGCAGGGTCGGTTTCTCAGAAACCATTCCCTTAGCAACCCACGGCGGCCCTTGTCATAAGACGTTTGCCCCGCCGTGTGTTCTCTGGGGCGGACGTCTTCAATCGACGGATCCCTCCATGGGTCTTGGGCCAGCCCGCCCTGTGCAGAACCTTCTCCCGTAGGGTCCTAGGGGGTCATGGTCGTAGGCCCAGCCGAGACCGCGGTATCCCCCACCGGATGACCGCGTCGTCCCCTCCGTCGTTGATAAACCCGCATAGGTTGAAGCCGCGGCTGAAGTAGTGGGATCGGAGTGCCAGACTGCCAAAGAGCACATATCACCCCCGGGTGTCGGCCAGGGTGTCATCGTTGTAGAGATTCCCAGAGAAAGTGGGGGAGGTTGACAGGAATCTCGACACGCATGCGCTTGAGAAACATGAAGTGTACCCCGTTGAGTTTGTGATGTGAACCCGACTGAATGAAGTAACTCTCAACCAGCATCGCCCCGGCGTGCTAGGCAAGCAAGAGGGCTAACCCCTGGATGTGGCCGCTGGTCGTCTGGGGGATGGAGCCCCAAAAGAACTCTACTGCATTGGCTTGGGACTATGCCACCGAGGGAATCCTGCCCATTGTTGTAGGGGCACCAATCACCGCCGCAAAGGCATCCATACTCACCAGGATTTGGTGTCCGCAGAACACTGTGAACTTCCCGTTCCAGTTTGCATAGAATAGCTAAACATCCAGCTCCGAGTCCACTGTGATGCATTGTAGCACTGTAGTCCACCCCATCTGCATATCCATTTGCTAGAGATTAGGTTGGTTTTGAAGGTCGGTATCGGGTAGCTCGAGATAGGCACACGGACCCATGACTATAGTAATTTTTCCCCAGAGTCTTTAGAACCAATGAGCCAGTGCAGCAGGTGAGGGAATATCTGTCCCGTTGAAAACTCGATCATTTCTAGCCCGCCAAAGGGTCCATAAAGTGGCAAGCATCTACGAATCGCCTAAACAGTCTAGAGGGGGGAGGCTGGCCATACTCCATAAGTTTCTAGCAACGTGGCAGTCATGCACGAAGTGGTGGTGCATCTCTTCGTATTGATTGCACATCGAGCAGATAGTGTCAATGTGCATGCCACATGCCTGCAACTGCGTGCGTATGGGTAGTGCCTCGTTCAAGACCAGCCACCCGAAAGCCTTAATTTTTTCTGGTAGGTGGCCTTTCCATAGTCGCGTCCAACGAGATCCGCTACGAATTGATGTTTGAGTAGCTCCCGAGGGTGCAAGGCGGTCTCGTCTTCATGTGTGAGCATTCAGATGTGCACACAGAGTTGGTGCCAAACAAAGGAGTTTGACCCGGTAGCTGCCCAGGGTCAATATTTCCCCAGTAGGATTTGTACCCACTTGGGAGGGTCGTCGGACGACGAGGAGATTCTGCAAAGAAGCTGCTGCCTACCCAAGGCGGCTTCCACAAAAAACTGTAGAATGCCGACACTGCTTGCCTGACGGGGATATGCGGTCTTCTTCAAAGAAACCAGATGCATTTTCTGTCTGCCCTTTTTCCCGGACCATACAAAATCACAAATGATCACGTCAATGCGCTGAATGATGCCGGATGGCAAAGTGGCCATGGAGATGGCAAATATCCCCATGGCTGCCAGCACCATCGTCACTAGCACGATCTTCCCTTTGCGAGACAAGAACCTGTTCGCCCAGTGCAACGTGCACATTTGGAGTTTCATTATGAGCACCTGCCAGGTGCGTTTTTTGTGCCAATTGTGCATTGGTATGCCCAGGTACGTGTCCTCCATGCTCCCCGAGAGAATCCCCAAGATCTAGATGACCTTAGTGCAGACACTAGGGTGGATATGGGTGATGTATAGTGCAGACTTGCCTGGGTTGGGAGTCAGCCCCACTTCCCTCTTCATCCTATCCAGTGCCTGTAGAAGTGCCCGAGCCTATGGCATAGCTGCACAGGTGAAGATCATCGTATTATCTGCATAGTGGGCAGTTAAGCATCTGATTCCATGGATGTCTAGCCCCTGAATGCCTTCCTTCGCATAGTAGGTGTGCATGAGGCCCATCACCAGGAGAAAAAGGAGCAAGGATAGGGGATCATCTTGGTGAAGCCCGCGACTTGCCCCTTGGAATCCCTAGAGCTGGTTGTCAATGTCCAGCAAGTATTGGCCTCCCTTTTCAATCTGAAGGCACAAGTCCATGAATGGTTTCGTGAACCCTTTTGCCTGGAGTACCATCCTAAGGGTGGCCCAGCTTACGGAGTCATAAACTTTTGTGATGTCTAATTCGATGCAGAGCCTAGGGAATCTGGTAATTTTGAGGGAGTGCTGGATTTCCTGTAGGAGTAGCACCTGATCTTGGATATGACGACCTTTGACGAACCCAACCTGGTTTTGTCCGATCAGACATGGCATCAGGGGTGCCATCCTGGCAACCACCATCCACAAGAACAGTCATAGGAGGGACTTACAGACTCCAATGGGACAAAAATTCCCTAGGGATGTGGGGTTAGCCGTCTTCGGGAGCAAGACCACATAGGAGCACTTGATTTCCTTACGGACCTATTGCTAAGCGAGCATACGGTTAAATGCGTCTGGCAAATTTGGCCCAATCAAGTCTTTGAACTCATGGAAAAATTCGATGGGCCACCCATCCGGCCTTGGGGCTTTATCCGTCGGCATGGCCTGTAGAGCAGTATGGAGTTCGACGTGGGAGAAAGGTTGCATGAGGTGCTGGTTGTCAGATGGGGTGAGGGTCTGGGGTATATAGATGGAGATGGGATCCATTGGTTGCCAGTTCCAAACCTGTTGCCAGTAGTGTAGCAGGTTGTCCAAGCTGGAAGATGAATGAGGTTGTTCCCCATTACCGAGGCCGTGAAGCAGGCGTTGCAATTGATGGCAGGTCCCCCAATGTTCCTTAGCCACTGCAAAGAAGAATTTTGTATGTCTGTTGTCGACCTTGAGCCACTGTATCCGAGCCCTTTGACGCCAGTATTCCTCCTCTTCTTATTCTAAGGTCTACAGCTCCGCTAAGAGGGTGAGTTCCTCTTGGGCTAGATCATCTCTACGCTCTTGTTGGTTTTGGATGTCCTGTAGGTGTGATTGTAGTTGTGTTCGATACCCTTTGAAGTTGTACTTGTTCTCCGCGACGAGGGCCTTGATTTGACGTTTGATTACCCTGAGTCCGTGCTTGAGGAAGTCATGCGGCTCCTACGTATCATTATACCCTTGCTAGATAGACTGTACAAGCTTACCCAGCAATGGCTTAGTCAACTAGGTTCTTTCGAATCTGAATGGGCATGGGGCCTTGGAAACATCTGTCACCACGTGATAGACGATGGCTCTGTGATTTAAGGCCACACAGTTCCACCTGTAGGTGTCGACCTCCCAATCCAACATCAGCGCAGAGCTAACCCAGACCCTGTTGATTGGGGACTGCACCCTGGTGGCTCCCTGCCGTCGATTGCTCCAAGTGTACCTGTAGCCCTCAATCTCCAGGTCTATGAGACCAACCTCCATTTTCTAAGTGTTGGAGTTCACAGATATCCCGAAGGATTTTTAGAATCTGTATGTGGCTTGACACCATGAGCATGGTTGGATGTATATGGAAGGCTTGGAGGTGTTCTTCCAGACTGCATCGGCCATATGAAAGAAATAGTAAACCTAGCCTTCAGCCATAGCATGCTAATTGGAGGGATTCCTGACAATTCTGGCAATCTTACAAATCTGCAGCAGTTAGATGTGTCTGGAAATAATCTAACCAGCAACATTCCAGATACTTTATCCAACTGCAAGCAGCTTAAGATCATAAAGCTAATTGAAAACCATTTCACAGGACAGCTTAGTGTGGTATTCCCTGCTTCATTGAGGGTTTTATCTGCATTTTCAAATGGCTTTTCTTGATCTTTGTCTAAATCTTTGCAGAGGTACCAAAACTTGATCATTCTTGAATTCTGAAGAAACATATTAACTAGTATTCTCCCTAGCAGTCTGAAAGATTTAAGAAGGTTAAGAGTATTAGCTTTGAGTTATAATATGTTAACAGGAATCATTCCTGAGTGGACAGTTAATTCCACGATTCTGGAAGTATTAGATTTATCCAATAATAAATTCCATGGCCACATTCCCAGTCATCTAGGATCTTTAAAGAGATTTCAAAAATGTTGGAATCTTTCGGATGATTCTGTAAAGATTGAAACAAGGACGTTTTTATGCTTTATGATTCTCTTCAACATGTGGAATATATTCTTACGGAGATAGGGCTAGAACTAATGCATTCGACCATAATATCTAAGAACAATTTATTAGATTTGTCCTGCAATCATCTCACTGGGAATATTTTAGATAGCATTGGGGAGTTAACTGAAATAAGGCAGCTGAATTTGTCCCATTATATGTTGACAGGAAGAATACCTGCAAGGATTGGATGTATAAGCAGTTTAGAGGAACTGGATCTAAATTGCAATAATATGTCTCGACATTATTTCACAACAATTTGCATCTCTGACATTTCTGAGTTCTTTCAGTGTATCCCATAATAAGCTTTATGGAAGAATTCCAAACAGTTCTCTACATTTGATGAGAGTTCCTTTACTGATAATAAATTTCTTTGTCGTTATTCTAACGATCATCCATGTGAAAAGGAGGATAACATCAACACAGTTGTTGATGCAAGTCAAAAAAGTAGATTGTGGGATTGGTTGGATGAAAATGTATCATTGGTAGTGGTGGGATTAGGCTTTACAAAAACAACTAATTGGATTAAATCATTGGCCTCTACTTCCAATGGGATGCTTTTCAGCATTTTTATGGTAGGTACCTTATATGATCACGAGTAAAACAAAGCTCCTATTCCTTGTTCTCATATAAGATATCTATGTAAGTCATCTGGTTTACAGTTACTCCTTTTCTTTTAAACGAACTTTCTCTGCAAGGATACTTTAAATGCGAAAGCTAAATTAGCATGCATGTATTAATCTTTCTATTCATCAGTTTCTTCACTTTATCATGTTTATACTTTTATGTATTTGAATGGTCTCCTTGTAATAAGTTTATACTTTCCTTGTAATATATCCTGCATGCATTTTGCTTTCCACACCTATCTAGCAGGTTTCTGTAACGCTATAAATTATTATATGTTTCTTGAGCCATGGTTTCCTTATTTTCACTAGTCATTTGACTCGAATAGATGAAGGCAGATGTCCTTCGACGTCTTGTCCAATCAATGCTTGTTTCGCATGCATTGCATCTTATCAACTAGTAAGAGACGCACAACCGAATAATAAATTTTGAAAGTCTGTCTCTTGCACGACCAATGTAATAACTAAAATGGAAGTTTACAATTCTTATATCTATACCTGTTGATGCATAAATTTTGGTCATGCCAACACCGGAAAAACTCGTTTGAGGAGACTATTGGTTAGGGCGCCTCCCGTATGGGTACGGAAACCTGGGAATAGTCTCAGCTGGAGAGAGCCATATGACCAAGTGATAGAGAGAGAGAGAAAAAAACATAGAGAGAAATAAAGCATGAAAAAAAACTAAAGAAGAGAGAAACAGGAACCATCGACAGGATGCATGGTTGTGTTGCTGCAAGAATCATGTGTAGCTGCGATCAAACATCACCAATGCCCTGCGAACTGCCAACTACATAAATATAAATCCACCACCACCACATGTCATTTGCTGAAATAAAAGAAGATGAAGAAAAGATCCATCAATAGGATGCATGGTTATGTTGCCGCAAGAATCATGTGTAGCTACGATCAAACATCACCAATGCCCTGTGAACCGCCAATTGCATAAATATAAATCCACCACCATCACTTGTCATTTGCTGAAATAAAAGAAGATAGAAAGAACCACATGCCATTTGCTAAAATAAAAGAAGATAGAAAGAACCACATGCCATCTATTGAAAATAAAAAAAATCTGCCGACATCCAACCGCCCAAATTGCTTAGAAAATAAAAGAAAATCTGCCCACATCCAACCGGCGAAATTGCTCAGAAAATAAAAGAAAATCTGCCGACATCCAACCGCCCAAATTGTTCAGAAAATAAAAGAAAATTTGTCGATGTCCAACCACCCAAATTGTTCAGAAAATAAAAGAAAATCTGTCGACGTCCAACTACCCAAATTGCCCATTACTGGAAAAAAAGAAAGAAAGAGAAACCATTGGCAACCACCCAGGGAGAGAGGAGGTTCAGTCCATGGCTTCATGGCCCTGGCCTCATTGGGCTAGGGCTTCCTGGCCTGACTTCTCCTCCTCACCTCCTCCCTCCAACTCCATCACCTTGATGGCTTTTTATAGCCAATTTTAGGGTTAGGGTAACCCATCTTTTTTTCTTTTTTTTTATTTTTTTATTTTTTATTCTTCTTTCTTTTTTTATTCTCTTTTTTTAAAAAAAATAAACAAAGGCCCCATGCCAAGCAAGCATGGGCGTGTTGGTATCAACAATACCTATACCTATACCAATGTTATAGATGTCAATGATAAAAAAGCATCCACGAAGCGAACCTACGAGATAGAATTAACGTTAGAATGACAAGGTTTCTCAAATTATCCGCTGACTTGTTGGCATGTTATTAAGAGTACGTCCGCTGTGAATTAATTGCTTTTCCTAATGAACTTTGAATCGTCTTGCCGTCACTTTAGGATCAGTGTAGAAGATGAAGATAACTCGTGTGGCAAAAATTGTATCTCTTTTAAATCTGAAGAAAAGTCTATCATTTCTTTAAATTTTTCCGAGTTAAGTAACACGAAGACATTTCCTCTCAAGCATAGAAAAGTTTGCACATTCTGGGGATATCGGATGTCCGTAAAGAAATTTTTGGTGGAATCCAGTGTAATGTTGAGTGTTTTCAGCTGGCCAGGTGAAATGCAACTTACTCCTGGTTCCACCGAGCCTCTTGAGAGTTCAAGTCGATGCACCAAGTCCAGGTCTGAAGATACTGGTGGAATTATAGATGGAAAAATCTCAGATTAATTACAAAATCTCCAACTTTTTGTTAATAAACACCCTAAATAAAATCTTAAATCATTAACAGTATTACATGTTGCTTTAAAATACAATCAAAATTTCAATGGTAAAGACATGCACAATGACTGGTTTTCACTTATTAATGTTTTTCTCAAACCAATTTAATTAAAATTTAGTATTAGTCCACTAAAAGATAAAGTAGTGTAATACAAATGATAAAGAAAGATTATAAATGTTTTTGATATTTAATTGAAAGAAACCATGGAACATATTATGTTTTTTTCTGCAAAGATATTTTAAGTTGGGATATATTTTTGTATTTCTATTATGTTGGGATCAGATTTAATGGCATAAGTGAAGAATGGAGCAAATAACCCTTATGAACAGCATATAACCCTATGCAATCAAACCCACTCCTACCAACTTTTCTAACATCTAATGTTATGCCTCAAGCTGTTTCTCCCTTTCAATCAACTCAACCTTTAAATAATTACTCACAAGGCCCCATGTCCTCTTCATTCTTACCATTCAACACTGGTTTGAATGATGACCAATCAAAAGCCTTAATTCAATCCATTATCAACCCAAACAGGACATCAAATTATGTTGAACCACCAACTCAAACTCAAAATCAAATGACCCAAATACTCACTTCATTACAAAAGCTATCCAATGAAGTGGTTGAGCTAAAGAGGAACAATAACAAAAGCCCTATACAACCAGAAAAACCAAGTGCATCAATCAACAATGATTATTGTCGTCTTCATAATATGAGACAACATTCCGAAAAGACTTGTCCTTAATTCACGACATTGTATGGTAACAATACCCAAGGGCGATATGATGATCCATGACTATCCTATGAACAAAAGGGTGAAATGTGTTCATTTCTACTTGAGACTCCTTAGCCACCCAGGAGACCTGCTATGATGCCACTAATCAAAGGCACATACACGAGGGTTGAACTACACAATGGGCAAAGTTTCCAAAAGGACCATGCTCTTTGGCAGTGCAACTAATCAGCCAAACTCATGTTGGAATTCCTACCTCAAGAATGAAGTACACCATGAGCAAAGTTTCCTTAAAAAAAAAAAGCAAAACAAAAAATGAGGACCATGTTCATTGGCAGTGTAATAAGTTCTTGAGTGTGATGGGGTCTGACAGCAATCCTCACACTAACCTTCGTTTCCCCTTTTAAATTTAATTTTTTCAAAAAGAAAAAAGAAAAAAAGACCCAAGGAAAAATCTAAAAGTTGTGCCTTACTATGATCTAACATGAGCTTTAGCTCATCCTCCTCATTAAGTTTTGTATAAGTTGCTAGCTCCAAAAATTTTGCATGCTCTTACTATTACCTTGTGACAATATTGAGAGAGCTTAACTATATATATATCTATATATATAATTACATATATATATATATATATATATATAGATCTTATTTAAAATAACAATAAACTATATATTTAGATGTTAATGGTTGTTTGGATGGCCTATGTCAGTGTCTCTTTCGATTATTTGGTTATTTTGATCATGTTTAGAACATTATAGTTTACTTTCAAGTTTGCATTTCTTGTTTCATGTTGTTTTTGTTTCCCCATCTATTGCATTTTCATTCAAACTTTGATGGTCCTTGCACTTGCATGCAATTTGTAGTTTGGGGGCTAACTGTTGAGGCCAACCTCACCCATGCTAAGCATAGGGCCTTGACCAACAGTAATAACATAACAATTGCACTTTAAATTAGTTGCAAGGTTAGATATAGTGTTGTAGAGGTAATGTTCCCTAGAATTACAACTTGATGTGTAAACCTCTATTGAGATGCTTCTGAGTTCATATAGCATTTGAATTTACATGGTGACTTTTTTGTGCTTATCTTGACTTTTTTGTGCTTATCCTTATTACCAGTGCCATCGATTTTCTATATCAAATGTTGTTATTCTATGTATTTCACACTGTTTCAAATGTCAAATATTGGTGGTGGCAATTTTCCCACATGGCGTTTGGCATGGCAAAGGTAGTTAACAGACGGTTTAGGGTTAGGGTTTCTCCCGCAGGGCTGCTATGAAGAGGAAGGGTAGCAAGAAACAGGAAGGGTGGTTGGAATTGGCAATAAGGTTTGGTGGCCAATCTTTCTTTTTGAAACGCGTAGCAGCTGGCAGTGCATGTCCATCAGTAGCCGTTGTTTTATTTTGTTCTTCTATTTTCTCTGGCCACATGCAACCCATCTTTTAGCCTCTTGTTGCTATGAGCCATAGACGGTGGCCCTCTCTCTGGATGCTGGGGTCTTTGGCAGTCTTCTCTCTTCTACCGGAAGGCGGTTGAACACGGCAGGAGCATGAAACGCGTCGCAAACATCAACAGCAGTCGCAGGAAAATTGCAGATGATAGTGTGCATGCCCTGCAGTAGCAATTGCTGAAAGATGATTTTCTATTTTCTCAGAAAAACACACAAACACAGACACATTTTCTTTTTTTTTTCTTTTCTGCCCACACGGCAAAGACCAACACCCAACAATGGTGGTGCCAGCGTGGTCACAGGTGTAGCCAACACCGAGCAGCAATCAGGCCTCTTCTGGGATGTCCAGCCTCTGTCTGGAGAACAGTGGCTGAATCTTCCTTCTGCTTAGAGCACCAGATAAATTTTAATTTTAATTTGAATTTTTGTTTTGTGTTATTTATTTTACTCAAAAACTACACAAATTTTTAATTTTGATTTTTATATGTTTTTCAAAACATAACAGAACACTCCTAAAATTAAATTTAAGTTTCAATATTGTATTTAAAATATTATTATTATTGTTTTGTCACATAACTCTTTCCAGCTGAGACTATTCCTAGGTTTTTGTACCCATACGGGAGGCACCCTAGGCGATAGTCTCCTAAAACGAGTTTTCACAAGTGTTCGTGTGTCCAAAATTTATGCATCAACACAATGGTAAAGACATGCACAATGACTAATTCTCACTTATTAATGTTTTTCTCAAACCAATTTAATTAAAATTTAGTATTAGTCCACTAAAAGATAAACTAGTGTAATACAAATGATAAAGAAAGATTTTAAATTTTTTTGATATTTAATTGAAAGAAACCATGGAACATATTATGTTTTTTCTACAAAGATATTTTAAGTTTTTATTTAACTTTGTTTCTTACTATTCATTTTATTTAAGGTAAGGGATTAAAATGCTAGCATTAACAAAGACACTAATACAAAGATATGCATAAATGGGGATGATTATTGGTATAGTATTCATTTCTTTTTATGAAGTGAAGTAAGGGATTTAAATGTTAGCATTAAGAAAAGGTAGTAATACAAATAGTTTATACTAAGAGATTCTTAAAAGGGGAGGGCCATTGCTATAGAATGCCATTTAAAAGAAGTTACATTTAACTTTGCAAGTGGGATTACAAAAGGAATGGTGTATTAGTAAAAAAAATATGTTCTTTAAAAAATAGGAACAAAAAATCAATAATGAAGCAAAGGATATTCATATTTTGGCATCTAATAGAGCAAGCTAATGAAGTTGAAGAGCATTAACAAATTTGTGCCAATGAAGGAGAAATAGAGAAAAAGGATTCCCCTAATAATGACCTCAAAAAGACAACACAAAAATTTGAATCTATGTTAGAAATTTTAAAAACTCATTGATGAGTGGCAAGGTACCCCTACACTCAACCATATGAATATGAGCGTTTCACGCATGATTCGATCAAACTCTGTAGACAGGCTACTTGTGGTATCTAAATAGTTACTCATTGATCGTAGTTTGCTGTCTTCCCACCTGGACTAGTATTTGCTTTGTCACGTATGGTTTAGTCCATAGTGAGGTGTATGATATGATTTCTATCCTAGTGCTACTCCTAGAGGCAATGGAAAGTAACTTTAATTTAACTAAGAGGGAAAAGGGAAAATGATAAGTGGTGAGGTACCCCTACACTCAACCATATGAATACAATCGTTTCACGCACAATCCAGTTGAATTCCAGGGACTAAGTGCTTATGCGTCCTTGTGGAACAAGATGGTTTGATTGATCGTTGTCTTCCCAAACTTACTTGTATGTCATGATTGTATGGTTAAGTAAGCTTGAGGCATATGATTTTTATATCTTTTATGTTTTTATGTCCTATTCCTAATAAGGAAGAAGAGAGAAAGATAACTAAGTGACTAATTGAACTTAACTACTGATAAACTAGGCTTTAACTAATCCTAACACCAGTATTCCTTCTCACTTGTTGTACACATCCTGAACCAGCGCAACACTACTAGGATTACCAAACGCTAATCGTTACTAAGTTACCAAGTGTTACACGCATGCTCAAAGTGATCATACTATGTGTGCTAATAACAGAAATGTAAAGTGCATAAAATAAAATAAAATAAATGAGTAAGAAAACAAATCTCAAGTGTTGCAAGGATGAATCGAAGAGCTCATCTTTATTGTCGTACACAAGGTATGCTCAGGTACACAATGCTCGAATAAAGATCTGTCCACACTTAGACCTCCTGTTGTGAGCACTTGGAAAATACTCTAACTACAAAAGTTTCGCTACTTGATTGCTAAAAAACTTCCAAATGACTCCCTTCTAAATTGTGCACTTGGGCACTGTATTTATAGGCTTGGGAGCAACTACTCTAATAATTAGAAAAACTGCCACTCTAATAATTAGAGAAACTTCCACTCTAATAATTATCAAGACCACACTCTAATAATTAGAATAAACTGCTAAAGTAACCACTCTCATCATACCCCCATGACTGAATGAAAACTAGTCCTCGATTTCCTTACAAAATATTGAGAAGGTATGCAATTATTGACTAATTGACAACTGACGATGAAATGGGATGACAGACTCAATGTGCCTAGTGAATGGATCAATAAGCATATTACAACATTAGTTTTCATGACCATTGTGGTGAACACTCGTACATAAATGACATCCAAGCCTTTATTTGGCAGCTTGTAGAGAAAGAGAAAGAAAGAAAATGAAGCGTGTTGCCACCAATGCTAAGATTGCACCTTCCATTGTTTATCCATAGCCATGCCACCAGACTTTCTCCTTTCGTAAATGCTCCAGTTCTGGTCTATCCTGAGTGCTTCCTCCAAGCCTAGTCCATTATTTGTATGATTGCCATCTTCACACACAACACAGTCACAAATGAGCAAGGATAGATAAACCACAACAAAGTTGATACCTTGCCTCGATATGAAGCACATTGGCTAAGTTGTGGTTATGGTAGAAATTGGTTCAAAGATTTACCACAGGTGACTACCCAAGGTGTAGGGGTTAGGAAAATAGTAGAATGGAGAAAATTGAAAAATTTGTGCCAAGGCCCCCATGACTAAGAGCAAACCTCCGGTAGCTATAAGATGAAAAAATATGAGGAACAAGAATGATGGAAAAAAATAACAATGGCAACACTAATAAAATGAATGCTATGGATGGGGATAAAACAAGAGATGATTGATTGTAGGAAATTCTTAAGGAAAAGAACTTAACAATTGCACCAAAAAGGAATGCTAGTGGGTCCTCCCCAAAGTAGGCTCATGCCTTTTATGCCCTGACAAACCCACAAACTAAAGAGTTCATAGGCTCTAGGAATGTCATTTGGAAGCAAGAGTTAAAAACTTACCCACAAGAATTTACCAAAGAAAAAAAATGCATCAACCTAGAATGGACTAATGATAAAATTGTCAATGAGGTGGAAAATGCAAAGAAATATGGAGAGGAGAGAATGGAATGGAATCCCAAGAACAAGGTTGTGTAAAGCCCCTTGTGTATTTCATGGTTAATGTGACTGAGTAGAACTCATCCCAAATCCAGACTCAAACAAACCATATCCAATGACCTCGCATAAACACACTTGACCAATCCATCTACTTGAAGCAACAAGAATGCTTCCACAAAGAGTCACCACCATTCCGAGAAGAGTGAGATGAAGAAGTAGGAAGTAAGAAAGAGCCTTAGTTAGAGGGAACCTTCAAGCATGGGTAACAGGTCTTTCCAATGCCATAACTAGTGCTTGTAGCCCATATTGCTTTATTATATCTAAGGGGTGTGCTTTGAATTCTCACCTTTTTTCTCTTTTTGTTTTTGTTTTTTTTTTCTTCTTCTTCTTCTTCTTTTTTTTTGTGCGAGAACAACATCATGCAAAGACTTATTTTTATTCACTCAGCTTCCCAATTTTTGAATAATGTCAAAATGATGGAAAACCCAAAAAAACGCATCCAAGCACCCAAGAGAATGGCCAGTAAAAATGCATCGAATCCCCTTGAAGTCACACCCTTTTCATCCTTTAAGTCTTTCCTTGGTTTGAAAGGTACCCAACCACCAATTCATTAAAATAGAAAAAAGGGACTGTATAGTTCCAAGCCAAAGGAGACAATAGAGTTGTATGGATGAGTGGACAATGTGGACTCATTGCCTCTTTTACCAAAAGAACCATACCTCAATATCAGCATCATAATTCAAAGGTAAAAACTAAACATTAGTAATCAATATGATATAATTCAATCCGCCATCATGAGCACTTATTGGATAACGAATAAAAGAAATCAAGAAAACAAAGAAATAGTAAAAATGTGAATGATGGTGTAAAACAAAAATAAGAAAAGTTGAAAGAATGTGTAAAAAAAAATGTGTAAAAAAAATTCATAAAGAACTAAGGGCCTAGAACGGTTAGCATAGATGTCCATCTCCCCCATGACTAAGTTGGAAGGAGGAGATCCAAAAAAATGAGAAAGGTTGTCCATCAATAGAGGTAGCATGTGTACTGGCTGTCCTAAGCTCATGGAAAGGTTTGGTTTGTTGCACGTTGACCAAAAGTTTCTTATCTGGGCTCTTAGGTTTGTATATTATCATGGCCCCTAGAGGAAAAGTTGCATAAATAATATAAGGTCCTTCCCAGAGTGTTTGAAATTTAGTACATTGTGGCACATGTGTGGGATTCTAGTAGAGAACCTTATCTCTCAGTTGATATTTAACTTTCCTAATCACTAGGTCATGACATTGTTTATTGAATGCCTTGTACAACTCGTTAGATGACAGGGCAACTAGTCAATTTTCATCTAGCAAGTTAAGGGTTACTAACTTTGTTTCTGTGCTAGATCAAGGTCAAGGTTGAGGTTACATGCTATGGATACTGTACGGAGCTCAGTTTGAATGGGAAGCGTTGGTAATTTATCATACACTAATTCATAGGGAGAGTATCCTATATGAAGTTTCCATGTGGAGAGGTATACCCAAAGAGCATCGTTTAGTTTAGTGCTCCAGTCTCACCTAAACTTGCTAATAGTTCTTGTCAATATTTTCGTAATCTCCCTATTTGTGACTTCGGCTTGACCATTTGCTTGGGGGTGGTATGGTGTTATCAATTTTTGTTCAACTCCTAAGCATTGCATTAATTTCCAAAAAGTTGCACCTGTGAACTGCATACCATTGTCTGAAATAAGTGCACATGGTACATCAAACCTATTTATGATTTATTTTTGAACAAATTATGTAGCTGTAGATGATGTACAATCCTTAACAGCAGCTACTTCTGCCCATTTTTTTAGGTAATCAATAGCAACAATAATATAAGCTTTTCCATTGGACATTGGTGTAATCAGCCCCATAAAATCAATTCCGCAAATGTTGAAGGTTTCTAACAGTTGAATCCATTGTTGTAGACCCTCCATTCTAGCAATCATTTCCCCATCATGTTGACAACACTCACAAGATTGAACAAAACGACGGGCGTCCCAAAATAATGTAGGCCAATAATATCCTACAAGTAAGATCTTGATGGCCGTTCATCTCCTAGCATAATGACCCCCACAAGGACCCTCATGAGCATCTTGGAGAACT
>MNCI01005871.1:514815-541382 GCA_015680685.1 Gnetum montanum
TGAATACTCATCCTCTTTGTTGTCCCATCACAACCAAGATAAATGATCAGCAACTACGTTCTTGGTGCCTTTACGATCAATCATCATAAGATTGAAATCTTGTAATATTACAAGCCATCATATGATACGAGGGCTTACCATTGGCTTATTCATGAGGAACCTTATTACACTATGATCTATATGTATATATACTTTATATCCCAATACATAGTGTCTAAACTTTTCTAGTGCAAACACTACAACCATTAATTCTTTCTCTGTGGTAGTATTGTTAAGTTGTGCACCAGTGATACTTCTACTTGCACAATGGATGTAATAAGGATGTTTCTAGTCATCTAACTATGTAAGTATAGCTCCTAAGGCATAGTTGGACACGACAGTCATGATATGAAATGGTTTGGACCAGTCAGGAGCTTATAGAATGGGTGTTTCTACTAGCTTCTGTTTCAGAGTTTGAAAAGCTAATTCACATTCCCTAGTCCACTCAAAAGGTATTTCCTTTTTCGTTAATTCCACCAATGGTTTGGAAACATTTGAAAAGTTCTCAATAAATCTCCTATAGTAGCTAGTATGTCCAAGGAATGACCAAATATCTTTGACAGTTTCCGATCAACGAGTAATTCCTTGGATAACTTTGATTTTCTTAAGGTCTACCTCTATCCCTGTGTGTGAGATTTTGTGCCCTAGTACTACGCCCTCTTGGACCATCAAATGGGTTTTCTGCCAATTGAGCCTCAAATTGGTTTCTACACATCTTTTTAACACTTGCTCTAACTAGTCCAAGGCTTGATCAAAGTTTGCTCCATAGGTGGAAAAATTTTCTATAAAGACTTCTACACCATTTCCTATCTACTATTGGAAGATGCTTAGAACTAGTGGTTGAAATGTTGTAGGGGCATTGCACAAGCCAAACGACATTTGTTTGTATGCAAATATTCCATAAGAACTAGTGAATGTAGTCTTGGCTTGGTCTTCTAGAGCTATTTGTATTTGATTATATCCACTATATCCATCTAGAAAACTGTAGTAGCGATGGCCTGCGATGGTGTCTAAGACTTGGTCAACAAATGGCAATGGAAAGTGATCTTTGAATGCTGCCATATTCAGTAGCCTAAAATCTATGCACACCCTCCATTTGCCTCTCTTTTTAGGCACAATAACTAAGGGGCTAACCCATTCGCTATTAGCAATGGGGTATATGAACCAAACCTTGAGAAGCTATTCGATTTCTTCTTTAACTACTTGCTTCAGCTTAGGGTTCAATCGCCTCTACGGTTGTCTTTGAGGCTTAATGGAGGGGTTACTGTAAATTCTATGTTGGCATATCCTAGGATCTATTCCAGTTAATTCAAGATATGACCAAGTAAAGGCTTCCGACCATTTATTTATTACCTTTAGCAATTCTTCTTTTTGTTGAGGAGCAAGCTTAGCGTTGATAATTACCAGTTTTCTATTTTTAAGAAATTTGTATTCCATACTAGTGGGCAATGGTTTCAGCTCGAGGGGCTCCTGCTTAAATTTCTTAGGGATTTCCAACTTCTCCTAATTGATATTTTCAAGGTTAAGACTTGGAAGTTGGTAGTGGACTTGCTCTAATGTGTCTATGCTATCGATGTAAGCACAAGTCAAACCCTCAGTTGGTTCCATGCATATGAGTGAACTACTTTCTTAATTAGCTTTTAGCCACTAGGTGTCTTCTTGTCATGTGGCTACTACATACAGGCATCTTTGTATGTTAATCACTTGTGCACACTGATTGCATGCAGGCAATGCTAAACTTTGCACAAACCATGACCTCTACATGTAATTACACCCTGTATCACTATATGCGATGCACGGAACTTTCTTCTTCTTAATCTTTCTAAATGTATTTTCCTTCGATATTTCTAGGGAAAGATCACAGATTCCTAGGTGTGCGTCGATGGTGCTTAGCCATGCTCTTCCCATTATGATTGGGAAGTCCCCCTTACCGTTGTTTACCTGAATCACTAAGAATTCAGATGGGTACGACCACCCACAAACAATGGTAATAATGTCTTCCACCAATCCCAATGGGATAGTGATGGACTGGTTAGCCAACTCTAGATGGATGTTGCTCTTTTTCAATGGAGGCAAGTTCTAGGCCTTGTACATTTCTTGAGAAATCAAGTTAACATCGGAACCTGAATTCAAAAGAGCCATGCACGGTGCATTTCCAGTGATTTGTAAGTATATCAGAAGACTCCCAGGATTAGAGAATTTCCTGGGATGGTGGCCAGCTTTGATCCAATTAGTGACAGCATGTGTTAACATGATGGTATGGGTTGAGTCGATGGTTGAGTTGAAGGAGGCTCCGAAGTTTTGATTAATACTAAGCATCCAAGGAATTAGCCACTTGTGATTGCAAGGGCTTAGTTGGTCTATTGATTCTAAAGAAATGTCTTTTCTTCATGTGATTGTTGGAACCAATAGTAGGTTAAGAGTTAACAGCCCTTGTGGCATTACGTTGCTGCGACTAGATAGGGATTTCACCCTGCATAGCTGGAGCAAGTGGTAGTAGAGCTATTGGTGGAAGAGATGCAGCCAGATGAGAAGGATGATATGCTTGTAGAATATCGCCCTTAGAAGAGGGACTCCCATAATACTTGCAAGCTTGGTAGTGAGGTTGAGGAGTAATGTGACCAGTAGAGTCACATGAGGAGATTGGCTACTATACATAATATCCATACAAGTCAGGTAGCCAGTAAGGATACTATTGCCTTGGTGGTGGCATTCCCCATGATTGTGGGTACTGCCACTATTGATATTTCTCAATAAATTATGGTGGCGTTCCACTAGGATAATATGTTAAGGGTTGGTGGAATTGCCTTGGGTTACCTTGAGGGTAAGGTAACCTTCGAGGTGTTTTCCTTTTATTTAATCATGGGTTGAGTGCATACACCCTAGACTCCTGAAAATGTGAGATTATAGGGCAACATCTCTTAGGATGGTCATATTGACATATCTCACATTCACTATCATTGTTTGTTTCTAAATCCACAACCTCTTTAATGATGGCAACATTGCCCTTACCCTTGCTACATGCATGTTCAGCCTCTCTCTTTTTTCTTTTTTTTGTGATCACTACCTTGCTCTCTAGACTCCTCTACTATTTTAAGAACAGTTTGAAATCTATTGTCTAGGGAAACCCACATTTGGTCTACCTTTGCCAAAACTTCTGGTGTAATATTTTGGATAGGCAAAGTTTTCCTATTCACCATCTCTTCGAGTGGTGACTCTTCTTCACCCTCACAAAATTTTACTCCCCTCTTCCAAAGGGAAGGATCTCGATTATACTCTTCTACACTTTCTCCCTTCTGTAGCTCACCTTCTTCCTTAGCAACTTTATCCCATAGTCTTTGAATTTAATGGAACCTAAGCTCGGATAGTCTCCCTTGGGCATAAGTCCTAAGGGTTCTTCTCGTTTCATGCCTAAGCCCATCTACAAGATGGTGCAGTTGATCCCTTTGTGAATAGCCATGGCCAGGACAACGATGTAAAAGTGCATAGTATCAGCCCATGGCAGCATCCAAGGGTTCATGTCCTCCTTTTTTCCAGCCTTGGATTTGCTTTTGCAAGTTAGACACTCGGGAGTATGTTTGGTACTTGTCATTAAATAGTTCTAACATAGTACTCCACCTACGAATGAATTCCAGTTCTAAGGATCGGTACCATATTTTCGCTTCTTTAACTAGTGTCCACAAGAAAAACTTAAGTTTTTGTCATTCGTTCTCTATGTTTTGTAAGGCACACATGTCATGGAATGCTTGTAAATGATTCTAAGTATCAACGTTGTATGCCCCTTCAAATCGTGGGATATTGTTCATATCTAATCTCTTGATCCTACTATCTTTCTAGTGCCTTGTTGGAATTCTAACAGCCTCAGTTATGTCTAAAATACTTTGAGTAGCAAGTATGGGTTCATCGTTATTGTCTCTTCCATGGCGTCTATGATGCCTATGTTATTCCCTACTCTCCCTTCTTCTATGTCGTGACTCTCTAGAGTGCCCTTGTCCCCTTTCCTGGTTGTTTCATCTATGACTTCCACTTTTCCTACCTTCATCCCCATGGTCTTTTCCTTTATGAGTGAATCCAGATACTGAAGGATAGGGTGAAGGAGATTATGAATGTAAAGAATAAGGAGAACCATCATCATGATGGTGTTTTCTACCTTCTCTTCGATGGTCTCAACCTCGATTGTGATTGTGATCAGAATGTCCACCTTTATCATGATTTTGTGTCCTTTTTTTGGATCCTTTGTGTCCATGGGTATCAGAACTTGGGTTATGAATAGTGGAATAAAGGTTCTAATACACAACCACTTGGCCAAATTCAAGGGGAGAAACATTGTTGTGTGGGCAACTACTTGAGGTAGGTTCACCACCCTCATTTTTGCTTAAGATATGTGGGGCATCCTGGGACCACTTATCCTTCAAAGACTTATGATTTCTCTCCTGTTGCAAGTCCCTTTGATGTTGTGCCTCTGTGGGATGGTATTCTCTCGAGTCATGGTCTGGCACAACGTATTCTACATGTAAGTGCAGCATGCCAATTCGTGTGAGAGCACGAAGAAGCATGCTTGGGACTGAATGATTACGAGGTAACACTATGTTACCTTCTAAGTCTCACCAACATAGTTGTTCATCTTGATGGAGGATAAAGGTGAAGTCTGGTATATACTCATCGGGATGAATATATACCACTTGAACTTGTTGAGGGACTCAACGATCAACATCATGTGTATTACGCCACCGATTATTTCTTGTTTTAGACCTAGTCGATGAGGCACTTTCATACAAAGGAGACATACTTGTCTCTTCAGTGTGCAATGTATTCTTATTTATTATTTTCTCAACCAACCCTAAGGGTTAATTCCAATGATGTGAATGATTTCCTAAGTTCTAGTTAGCGCACAAACAACTAAGTCCTTGGCAATGGTGCCAATGATGAGTAGCGAGGTACCTCTATGCTCAACCATATGAATACAAGTGTTTCACACACAATCTGGTCGAATTCTAAGGACTAAGTGCTTATGTACCCTTGTGGAACAAGGACAAGTTGATTGATTGTTGTCTTCCCAAACTTACTTGTATGTCATGATTGTATTATTAAGTAAGCTTGAGGCATATGACTTTTATATCTTTTATGTTTTTATGTTCTTCTACTAATAAGGGAGGAGAGAGAGAGAGATAACTAAGTGACTAATTTAACTTAACTACTGATTAACTAGGCTTTAACTAATCCTAACACCTGTATCCGTTCTCACTTGCCATACACATCTTGAACCAGTGCAACACTANTGTAAAGTGCATAAAATAAAATAAAATAAATGCAAAGAAAAAAATGAGTAAGAAAACAAGTCTCAAGTACTGCAAGGATGAATCGAAAAGCTCGTCTTTATTGCCATACACAAGGTGTGCTCAAGTACACAATGCTCGAATAAAGATCCGTCCACACTTAGACCTCCTTCTACAGGCACTTGGAAAATACTCTAACTACAAAAGTTTCACTACTTGACTTCTAAAACACTTCCAAAAGACTCCCTTCTAAATTGTGCGTTTGGGCACTGTATTTATAGGCTTGGGAGCAACTACTCTAATAATTAGAAAAACTACCACTCTAATAATTAGAATAAACCGCTAGAGTAATTTCTCTCATCAGAGAGAGCATCTAAGCTAGCCTAAGTGCAATGAGCATCCATTCCTTAATCATCCGTACACATCTTGGACCTCATGCATGACTACCGCTGGGATTACCAAGTGCATGGCCTAGGTACGCTACTGGGATACCAAGTAGTCACACTTGAATGCTTGTGATTAAGTCATATTCATTTTGCATTTAAGGAGTTTAGGGTGAAGAGATATTAACTATGAAAGCAATAAATAACAATAACAATTAAATAATTAAACCAAGTGAATGCTACAATGATGAAGTAATCTTGATCTTTATTTCTGATCATGTGTGTGCCCAAGTACATCACACTCGAATAAAGGTGTTGTATAATTACAATCATCACACCGCGGGCATGCACTGGGAGAAAGGGTTGAGAGAAAAAAAATGATAAAAATATCCTACTCTAATACCAATTGACTTCTAAAATTGACTCTTCCCATGTGCCTACATGTGTATTTATAAGCCCACATAGGAACCATGATATCGTGTACCTGATATCACTTGTGAGGTCATGATATTGCATACCCGATAACAGGGGTCTGATATCAGGACCTATCAAACTTGGTATCTTGTACCTGATATCAAGGGTCTGATAACAGGACCTGACAGACCATAACTCATCATACCCCCACGACTGAATAACAAATCATCCTTGAGTCAAAGAAAGTGAGGAACAAGTTTAATTGATTACACATTGGCTAGGTATGGGGTTATTGACTGACTAGGAATTTATTCATGCTGTAGTGAAGAATTAAACAAAATTTGGACATAGACACAAAAGAAAAAACTTGTGGAACTCATGGGTTTCCCGATAGTGGTGGCTCCTCCATGGGTGCCTTTTCTTTGTTTTACGCACTAGGCTTCTGAGATTGATACCATTGAAGAAGTGCCTAACATTTCTTCTCTTCTATCCACAGATTATGAGCTGTCCATGCTAATGTTCTAATGTTTGATGGAGTTGACACTTTCCATGGACACAGCAACTACAGGAACACTTGATTGACCTTGACATGCCATGCCGCAAATAGTTGTCATTCCTCTTCTCTCCTCCTTTTACTTGGATAGATTATGCAATAACAAGAGTTCCATGATGGATGCTGAATGATTGTGCCTCCTGCTTTACATGTTCTGCATGAGGTCCTTGGCCTCTGCCTCCCCCTGGTGGTTCAATTGCACCTTGAGAAGGTCCTCCTTGTTGTCCTCTTTTAGGGACCATCTATAATCACACAAAGATCAATTGCTAGTAAGGTTATTGAAAGAAGTTCAATGATTTCATACCTTACTCATTACCTTTAATAAATGTTGAATTCTTTGCTTAGTGCGATTTTAGAGTTAGAAATATTTTCAAGGAAGTTGCCCTAAAAGTTCAATGTCAGACTTGATTTGTTTAGGTGACACATAAAAGGATATGTAATGGTTTTGAGAAATGTTTGATAAAATGATGATAAAGGAAAGAATAGATTTGGCAATGAAGTACTTAAAGGGTATAAAATGATGTGGTGGTGTGCAACAAGTACAAATTACAAAATTTACGCCAATGGATCCTCCCCAAAGCAGGTTCCTACCTATAATGCCCTTATGTAACCACATCTTAAAATGTCTATAGGGACTAAAAGGGTTAAATGTAATCCACACTAGTTTCAAAAAACACACACATGTTAATTACCACCATGATGAGGTATAAATTCAATGCTACACAAATCATGAATCCCCATTACATGAACAACGAGATGGAATGAATTATAGAAGGGATTGTAGAGAGTGGGACATGAGGTAACTGGACTAGGGTAGAATGAATCATTAGTGTAAGGCATGATTAATGTGTCATTAACCATCACTCCAAAATTAGGACCAAGTCCATGCCTCTGATCAATAACATTACATTGCTTCATCCAATGATGGACAACCATAAAAGCACCATGACAGCAAGGCGTACGATCACTTGGCATTTCGTTCAAGGGAAGAGTGATTTTACTTTGTGGCACTTAGCTTTTTTTTTTTTCGAAGTATTGCTTAATCCAAAGAAGCCACCTACCTTCAAGCTTGGGTGCATGTCTTTCCAGTGGGACCTCCTAGAATAGCATTATTTTTTCTGGTTGAGTGCCTTTTGATTACTCTCACTTCCATTTTTTGTTAGATCTACAAGGATCTTATAACAACCAAGCTGCATGACAACTCCTACAGATGTCACTAAAGAGAATCCACAAGTCCCCTTGATGTCACACCTTGGCCATTCCCACTTAGTCCATCCTTCTTCACTCTGGGTATAATAACACAAGGTTACTTTAAGTTTTGATGATTAGGAATATCATTGTACCCAGGGTAGAACCTCTTATTAATAGAATGGGTGGATGGATGTTGTGGGCTCACTGTTTAAATGATTAGTCACCTAGGACTTGATAGAATAAAACAACACCTCAACCAATGAGTCACATGAGTGCTTTATTCGTAGATGAGATTACTAATAAAAAAAAGATAAAAAAAAAGATAAAACAATAATTTGAAAGATGAAAAACTGGAAAACAAAAAATTGTAAAATTAAAGAAAAGGAAAAATATTTATTAATCCTTCTTGTTAGAATGGAGGATACCCCCCATAACTAAACGATTGAGCATAACTAGGATTAATGAATGAAAGGTTGGGATCCTTGCATGTTGGAAATATTGAGAACTAGTCATACTTACCCCATTGGGGTTCACACACTTGATTAGAGTTGACATAGTGGGGCAAGTTATAAGATGTGATTAATTTATAAGGGGTTGATCCACTATGGTACTTGTGACCATAATATGGTATGCAAGGATGAACATGTCTCCCCATGTGGCTATATTCATTAGGCCCCATGGTTGTTGGAGTATTGATTGGTGGCCCTGATAAGGTAACATGAGGCATTAGGTTTGAAGATGAAGATGCACCATAGTGTTGAACTTGTGCTGAGTTGGTCGATGTAGTGGTTTCTGAACTATGATGTCCCTTTCTACGGTCATGTCTCAAGAAGGGATGCCTATGATGTTGTGGATGATTCCCACTGCTGTTGACAGTAGAAGCACAAGTAACGTTCATGGGTTGATGTTGTGGTGCAAATCCTTCTGGAACAACTGGTGGCGATGTAGAAGGAGGTGAAGGATGAGAATGTTGAAATTGAGGATAAGTATAATGTACATGACGTGGTGGTCTTGTTGAAGAGGATATGGGTTGATAGTATTGAGGAGAATAATAATAATGTGGTGAGATAGAGGATGTTGACCCAATTAAGAAAACAATATGTTGAACCTGATAAGCACTTAGGTTCAAATGATATGAAGTGTGTAACCAGTTTGGGGATGACCTCCCCCATGACTGGGATTGTTGCCACTCTGATTGAACATAGTATTTTTGTACGAACTCTAGATGTAACATTCTTCCTCAATGCTCCTGTAAATGTGCCAAGATTGGGCATCGGCCCTTGGGGTGATCATACAAGAAAATGTTACATTGATATGTATGATTGGCAGTTAAGTTCTTATTCTTTTCTACCCTTCTTTCCGATTTTCTAAAGGTGTTTTGTCCTATTTCTTGGTTCGTCATGACTCTACCTCCAATAATGTTGGCATATTCTCCACATTTTTTATGCATCCATTCCATCATCTTATTAATCTTTACCTCAATTTCATCCAATGATTGTAGTGTTGGCAAAGATGGTTCCACCTCCTTGAGGTGAGTTGATTTCTCCTCTTTCAGATTATGGACCTTTGTTGATGTGAGATTTTGGTCCTGTTGAGATTTTTCAAGATTCTCCCATCTAGCCATTTCTCCTTCTTCTTTTGCTACCTACTTGATAAGCTCTTGGAGTTGATGGGTTCGTAGCTCGTATAGTCGACCTTGGGCATACATCCCTAGAGTTTCCCTTGTTTCATTACGAAGCCCATCTATGATGTGATACATTAGCCTTTCCTTAGAGAACCCATGGCCTAGGCAATTGTTTTACAATGCATGATATCTTTCTAAGGCCATGTCCAAGGGTTCATGTTACTCTTGTTTCCATTCTTGGATTTGTCTCCTCAAGGCTGCCACTCTAGCATAGGTTTGATATCTTTCGTTAAAGAGTTCTACCATTGTTGGCCAACGTTAGATTGATTTTGGTTTTAATGACCTATACCATACTTTTGCATGGCCAATGAGTGTCATGGAAAAGAGCTTAAGTTTTTGCCATCCATTATCAATGTTTTTCCATACATAGACATCATGGAAGGCTTGTAGATGATGTTGCAGATCTAAATCATAGCCTCCTGAAAACTTAGGAAAGTTGTTTAAGTCAAGCCTGGGTAGACAACTTTCCTTATGATGCCTATGGGATATTTGAACAACCTCTTGCATTTCTATTAGGCTTGTAGTGGCCAATAGGGGTTCATCATCACTAGGTATGTTATGCATTCATGAGTTGGGACGATGTTGTCTTTGTTTATGTTCATAGGAAACCCCTACATTAGATTGGGTACTCCAAACTTTATCTTCATCATCATATAATTTGTTGGTTCTCCAATGAATTGCCTTACTAGTTGTTGCATTATCAGAGTCTTGCGAGAGAGACATGGTTGTAAATTTTTGTGTGATTTAATTGCAATTATTATTATTATTTATTATATTTTTTCCTAAAAGATATATCGTTAATACTTTGTTACAACGATCTTGTATGACGTAACTAATCTAAATAATTAGCACCGTCCCTTGCAACGGTGCTAATGATGAGTGGCGAGGTACCCATACACTCAACCATATGAATACGAGTGTTTCACGCACGATCTGGTCGAACTCCGCAGACGGGCTAGTTGTGGTATCTAGATAGTTACTCGTTGATTGCAGTTCGCTATCTTCCCACCTGGACTAGTATTTTCTTTGTCACGTATGGTTTAGTTTAGAGTGAGGTGCATGATATGATTTCTATCCTAGTGCTACTCCCAGAGGCAATGGAAAGTAACTTTAATTTAACTAAGAGGGAAAAGGGAGAGAGAATCTAAGCTAGCCTAACTGCGATGAGCATCTGTTCCTTAATCATTCGTACACATCTTGGACCTTGTGCACGACTACCATTGGGATTACCAAGCACATGGCCTAGGTACACTACTAGGATACCAAGTAGTCACACTTGAATGCTTGTGATTAAGTTGTACTCATTCCACGTTTAAGGAGTTTAGGGTGAAGATATATTAACTACGAAAGTAATAAATAACAATAACAATTAAATAATTAAACTAAGTGAATGCTACAATGATGAAGTAATCTAGATCTTTATTTCCAGTTATGTGCATGTCCAAGTATGTCACACTTGAATAAAGGTGCTATACAATTACAATCATCACACTGCAGGCATGCACGGGGAGAAAGGGTTGAGAGGAAAAAATTGACAAAAAGATCCTACTCTAATACTAACTAACTTCTAAAACTGACTCTTCTCATGTGCCTACATGTGTATTTATAGGCCCACACAGGAACCATGATATTGTGAGGTTGCAATATCACGTACCCAATAACGGGGGTCCGATATCAAGACCTATCAGACCTGGTATCTTGTACTTGATATCAGGGGTCTGATAACAGGACCTGATAGACCATGACTCATCACTCATCTTAGACAAAGGCTCAAAAAACCTAAAACTATGGGTCATGGCCTATTGGTATGTCTTATTGCCTTCATTCCTATAAAGAGAAGCTTTTAAAAGTGAAGATTGAAAAAGAGCTATAGATAAAGAGAAAGCATATTGTAAAAAATAACATACAAGAGTTAGTTCTACGATAAAAGGAGCTATAAAAAGACAATTTTATTATCTCATTTCTTACTTATTAAATCATATTATAGTGGAGTTGCTTCAAGGTGTAAAATCAATCTCCACCATGCAATACATGTTAGGTATTGCACCAAGTGACCATGAACATGGCCCTAGTGAAACAGTTAAAGATGAAGGTTGTGACTGTGGCCACAATTTGGATGACAAGCTTCTGGCACAACCTTTGGTACACCATGGATTCTATGTAGGTAGGGTGAGTTCACACCGACCAACATATACCAACGATGCATAGTGAGAATGTGGCCAAAGGAAACATACTTTCGAAAGAAAGAACCCGGCGTAGACAACTTCCCTGCTGCAACGTCCGCACATGTAGACCTTTCATATAAGACAAGAAAGTTGAGACATTTTGTCCACGTCTGCACTTTGGGTAAATAATTTTCTAAAAGCAATTTACATTTGAACTCTTATCATAGATCTGGCCGTTCGATATGTAAATGCCACCTAAAGAAATATCTAAATCTACTTTTACATTTAAGGCTTTCCATAAATCCTTAGGCCATTCGTTGTGTAAATGTTCTGCATTTCAATTTAATGCTTTCCATGTAAACCAACTGGCAAGTCCATTTCCTTGGTAAACGACACCACTTTCCTGCTCCAGATTTGTCCGAATATAATTAAATATAATAGCGATTATAATATGTGCTCTTTTCACCTGAAAACATGACCCACTTAGACCACACTAAGATGCTATGATTTACATGCTGCACAATTTAGTAACAGTTATTATATGCTATTCTAACTTTCTCGGTTTCTCTCCATGCATGGTTGATGGCTAGAAAATACCCTAAAGATTTCACTAGCAAAGACATGAACAATGGGAGAAGGTTACTGCACTGGATTTTCACTTACTGTTTCGTTTTGTTTTTATTTTATTTTTAACCAATTCAATTATCTATGGACCATTCAGCTGCCACCTCGGTGGTCAACCGGTTATAAATCTACATCCATTCTTGAGAGTTGAAAACATACAAGGAAAGCTTAAGAAATATCATGGAGAGCAGAGGGAGGTGTCAGTTTCTGTTGTTGTGTGTTTGGAATGGTCGGTTATACCTCAATTTCTTTGCTTGAATCGTTTTTCCTGCAGATGCGGAAGCGTTGCTCTGCATCAAAGAAGGAAAATAATTCGGATGGTCTGTCTTCCAACTGGGCAGGAGTTTCTTGCTCCAACAAGTCCAGAGTAATCAAGCTCGATCTGCATCATTTCTTTATACCAGGCGTGCTTTCTCAGTCTCTTTTAGAGCTTGAGTCTATGGGCAATTTGAATTTACGGAAGAATGAGATGTATGGCGGCATTATAGCAGAGTACGGGAGGTTCAAGTATATTAGAATGCTTGAATTTAGTTCAAATTTTCAAAGTGGCAACATTCCTGAAGAGTTTGAGATGCTCAAGTCCATGAGGAAGCCCCACCTTCAATCCAATAACCATGAAGGGCCTTTTCCTGTGAGTCTACTTATAAGTTTGGACCTTTCCTTTAACCATTTGTTAGGGGAAATTCTAGAGAAGCTGGAGGATTTAAGCAAGCTTATAAATTTGGACCTTTCCTTCAACCAGTTGTCAGGAGAAATTCCTGAGAAGTTCAGTGGCTCAAGCAAGCTTAAAACACTGGATGCCAGGTCCAACCAATTAAATGGGCAATTTCCAGAATCAGTTAGGGACCTTTCTGTGGTGATCCTACATTTAGCAAACAATGAAATGTCAGGGAAGTATTTCAAGGTAGTTTAGTAATCTCACAAACCTGGAGGAGTTCAGCATCACTGGTATCAGTGGCCCTTTCCCTTTACTTCTCCACTTTGACAATCTGATACGTCTGCATAACCAGATAACCTGCATATGGAAGGAGGGTTCACAGGGCCACTGCTCGTGGAATTGCCAAGACTTCAAAATTTACAGCAACTTTGGTTGTCTTGTGATAAATTTGATATTGAAATCCCAAGCGCTCTTGGAAATCTATCCGAAGTAGTGGACTTAATATTGATGGGATCACTGAGAGGTCGTATTTCACCAGCGTTGGGAGCGCTCAAGCAACTTCGCACTTGCCTCTGTGGTCAGACAATCCCATTGGTCAAGTACCTTCTGATCTAGCAAATCTCCAACTAAAGTGGATTGAATTGAATTGACAGGGAATAATTTATCAGGCAGGGTTCCAAAAGAATTCTGTAGATGGTCTAAATTGAAGCATTTGTACTTCTCTGAGAAGTCCCTTGACGTTGAATTCCCTGATTGCATTGCTAACCTAACAAATTTATATGAAGTTCAGTTTTCCTCAAGAAGTTTCAGCACTCTCCCTGTCACTGCACTGACCCACACCGACCTTCATTTCATAACTATAGGAGTTCATAAATATCCAGAAGGCTTTTTAAAAATCAGAATTTGGCCTGACAAATTTAGCATGCTTGGCTGTACTTGGAAACCTTGGAAGTGCTTTTCCAAGCTGCATCGGTCATATGAAAGAGATGGTATACCTGGATTTCAGCCACAATATGCTAAAGGGTGGGATTCCGGATAGTTTTAGCAATCTAACAAATCTGCAATATTTAGATGCTTGATATTTCTGGAAATAATCTCACCGGCAGCATCCCGCATACTCTATCCAACTACAAGCAACTTCAGATCTTAAAGCTTGTTGACAACCACTTTACTGGACAGCTCATTGTGGTATTCCCTGCTTCATTGAAGGTTTTATCTACCTTTTCAAATGGTTTTTATGGATGTTTGTTTTAAGCCTTGCAGAGGTGTCATAATTTAATCATTCTTGAATGGATGTTTGTTTTAAGCCTTGCAGAGGTGTCATAATTTAATCATTCTTGAATTTCAAAGAAACAAATTAAGTGGTATTTGTTAGAGATGTGAAAACAAAATGTATAGTTAACTTGTGTTGAACTTCACTTTTGTCTTGTTTAGTTATAGATTTTTTAAAAAATATGAAAAAAAGAGTTGAGATATCTAAAACTTGTTGTAAAAGAAAAAGTGAAAACATGTCTAAGTTAATTATTTCCATTATTTAACCTATGATTTGGCTATTTAAATCCATCTTGGGTTGGTTATGATGAGTGAGTTGAGAGTACATAGTCTCTTGTGTAAGGGTTGCTAGCAATTGACTTGTGGCCTTTGTAAACATCTCTATATCTCTGTAGTCTTGAAAATATTGTAAAAGTTGCTAAGTTCCTTTCCTGTTTATCTCCCTTGTTTCTCTCTCACTCCATTTGCATGTTTTATTTCCCTATTTTGTTATTTTTGTGCTAGTAATATTTGCAAATAACAATTTTTGCACAATGCGTAATTTGGTAACAAGTGGTATCGAAGCAACGTTGAGTGAGGTTAAATTGTGCAATATTTGTTATTGGTGGAGCACAAAAGGTATTCTAGGGTGGATTATTTGTAAATTGTTTTTTCTATTTCAATGCAGATTATTTTAGTGGGAGTTGTGTGTACAAAATAGTAAAAATGTCTTGTCTTTGTTCTCATTGATGAGTGAAACAGATACTGTAATGAGATTGGACATGTGAAAAGGGATTGCTATGTTTTGAGATATGATGATGTTGTCTCTTAGTTTTGTTGTTGTTGAAGAGATATTTTATTATTATGTCAGAGTCTGAGCTGCACGTCTATTTTGTTTTGTTCAAGTTTTATGTTAGCATATGTTATGGTTTTTTTGGGATAGTATTTGGTAATGCTAGTGTAATGCTATCTCATGTTGTTTTAGCTTGAGGAGGCATGGTTTGTTAGGATATTTCATGCAGAGATGCTCCTCGAATAGTTGTGTGTGTGCCTATGATTTTTCTGCATATTGTAGAAGGCATGACATATTAATTGATAAAGTTTTCCTAGCTTGTTTTTCATCTGAGTGATTTTTCTTCAAGTGGAAGATTGTTAGAGATGTGAAAACAAAATCTATAGTTAACTTATGTTGAACTTTACGTTTGTCTTGTTTAGTTGTAGAATTTTTTAAAATATGAAAAGAAGAGCTAAGACATCTAAAACTTGTTATAAAAGAAAAAGTGAAGACATGTCTAAATTAATTGTTAGTTGTTTTCATTATTTTAACCCTCATACTGCTAGTTAAATCCATCTTGGGTTGATCATGATTAGTGAGTTGTGAGTGCATGGTCTCTTGTGTAAGGGTTGATGTGTGGAAGCAACTGACTTGTGATCTTTGTGTATTTTTGTAGTTTTGAAGATGTTGTAAAAGTTGCTAAGTTGCTTTCCTATTTGTCTTCCTTGTTTCTCGCTCACTCCATTCTCCAAGTTTTATTTCCCTATTGTGTTATTTTTGTGATAGCAATATTTGTGAGTAACGATTTTTGTAGAACACGTAATTTGGTAATAGTATTCTCCCTACAAGTTTGAAAGACTTGACAAGGTTAAGAGTACTAGATTGCAGTTATAATATGTTGATAGGATCCATTCCTGAGTGGATAGTTAATTCCATGATCCTACAAGTGTTAGATTTATCTAATAACAAACTCCATGGCCACATTCCTACATATCTTGCAACTCTAAAGAGATTTCAAAAATCCTAGGATTTTCATGATGATACTGAAAAGATCAAGACGAAGTACTTTTTTATGCTTATGACTATCTTCAACATGTGGAATAGATTCTTCCACAGAAAGGGCTAGAACTAACGCATACCAACATCAGATCTAGGAACAATTTGTTAGATTTGTCCTGCAATCAACTCTCTGAGAAGATTCCAGATAGCATTGGAGAGTTAGTTAAGAGAAGGCTGCTGAATTTGTCTTGTAATATGTTGATGGGAGAAATACCTACAAGCATTGGAAATTTAAGTAGTTTAGAGGAATTGGATTTAAGTTGCAATAAACTGTCTGGACAGACTCCCAAACAATTGGCATCTCTGACATTTCTGAGTATTTTTGATGTATCCCATAATAAGCTTTGTTGAAGAACTCCAAACACCCCTCAGGTCTCTACATTTGAGGACAGTTCCTTTGCTGATAATAAATGTCTTTGTGGCTATTCAAGAGATCATCTATGTGAAAAGGGAAACAACAGCACAGTTATTGATGCAAGTGAAAACAGCAGCAACGGATGGTAGGATTGGATGGATGAAAATGTATCATTGGTAGTTGGGATTGGCTTTGTTGGAATAGGTTTTTGTGGAACCATTGCCCTCTATTTCCAATGGGATGCTCTTTCAGCGCTTTTATGGTAGGTACCTTATCTGATGACAAACAAGCTGAATTGTTATCCAGAAGATCTATATGTAAATCATCTTGTTTATATTTGCTTTAGATTTACTCAGCATGCAGTGTGCTTTTAACTCCTTATCTTCCATGTATTTAAATGATCATGTTAAATTAGCATGCATGTATTAACCTTTCTATTTATCAAATTAGTATTTTATCATGAGTGTAATATAAACTAGAACTCTAGAGTCGTCATCCTAGAGTGGTTTCTTTGTAATAAATTTTTACTTTCCATGTATTATGTAATGTATGCATTTTGATCTCTACATGTAACTGACAGGTTTTCCGTATACCGGCTTATCAATAAATTATTTTATGTTTCTAAAGCCATGGTTTTCGTTTTCACTAATCCTTTCACTTAGAAGGGTGAAGGTAAATGTCATTGGAAGTCTTGTCCAATAAATTCCTTACCGAAACCTTACCGAAGTGCAGATGTGACAAAATGTCTTAAAACTTTTCTTTCAAATACCTGTCTTAAAACTTCTCTCTCCCATACATGAAATGTGTGCGTGTGTTCAACTTTGTAACTTAGGTAAAATCTTGACTTTCTCTAACTACATTTTGGTTGTGTCAAACATCGGAGCCTGTTAAAAGACCATGAAAGACATATTCAATATTTCGCTATTCCCGTCAGTTTGGTAATTTTATATTTCTTGCCACGGCCAATAATTGTCATGCTTTCCATTACTTAAAATGAAGTTCATGGCTGATTTACCATCAGGATATAATTTGTATTGACGTTAGGTGTGTGCAGTCCAAAGAAAAGTACAAATTCTGTGGATAGGCTGTAACAATTATTAAGATTATCACTCTTTGCTATCAAAATCTTCTTTAAAAAAGATTAAATTGAAAGGCTGAAAATCCTCTCTCCCAGCTTTGAAAATTATTTCTTTGAACGTGAACTTGAAAATCTATATTCAAAGATACCATGAATGACTTTTTATAAAAGCTTAGATAAAGCAGTGTATTATGCATCTGATTGCTCTGTATTTAAGCGAATACACTTTCTTTTTGTAACCTAGAAAGTTATCAACTTTAAAGGTGAAAAATTTGAAATTTTATCTTCTTTATGTAACCTAGAAAGTTACCAACTTCAAAGGTGAAAACATAAAATTTCAATGAAATTTTATGTGTGATTTAATCTAGTTCATGGCAAACTTGATTATGTTATGGACCCTTTGTTGAAATTGTGCCATGGCCTTTTATTTTAACTTCTGATTCATCTTCTTATTCTTTGACAAGAACAAGAAAAGTGCTTGTGATCATCACACTAAACCTAAAACAATTTCTTTAACGTGAAAAAGTGGTTTTATTTTTACATATTTTCCCAACTTAAAACAGACCTTCAAAGCCTATGTATCAACCCTTTTAAACATTAAAAAGTAACTAGCTTCTAAAATGAAAGTCAACAAATTAATCTCATGGCCTATAGGAGATACTAGCATGACCAACACAGCCTTTGCACATTATTGTGCAGTTCACCACCAGAGAGTGTTTACTATTCTGCAAATAAGGTTCAATCCTGTGCAGAGTCTATGCCCAAAGTTCCTAAAATTTGTTAGAAAAATAAATGACCAAAATAGGAGATGAGAGTTGAGGTTGTATGTAAGACTCATCTGCAGTGGAATACTTTATAAACAGGGCACCACTGTCATATAGCAAAATGAACAATGTCAATATGTAATGGTTTTAGTAAATATTACAAATTTATAATTGCTTGTTTTTCAAGTCATAAGACATGGGTTCAAACTTAAGATAGCTATTCAAAAAAAGGTTAGAGTTTCACTCATGCATTAAACTATAATAAGCCTTAATACTTCCAAAAATTATATGGAAAACTAGCTCAGTTTCACCTTTTTGTTTACTGCTCAGAGATAAACTAGCTAGGTAATTCATTCTTGTTTGTTCTATGAATAATTAAATACATATAAAACACTTATACAAGAAAATTTATTGCTATCTTGCCACTACCATATGTATCATTGTATCCATTCATTCTCTAAGATGCCTTCAATGTCATTGACATATTTCCGGTGCAATAAACACATTTTGAGAAAATTTTAAAGTGTTGTTATGCTGGCAATATATTATAAGCATTGTTGTATAATGTGTTCTTAAGGAAAATGTAATATCAAATTATCAATATATCTGGAGTGTAAGAAAAACCCACTGTTATATTTATTGATTTATTCAATGAATTTACATGCAAGATTGCAGGTCAGAAAATATATGCTTTCACAAGTACACCAGGCCATTGGGGAGGTATAGTTCTTCCTTGCACAGAAACTTGGGTAATAACAAAGTTACAGTGCATATTCATAACTTACGGTTTCGATTTCCATATAGTTTAAATTTCGTTATTTAACTAATACGATTCCATTAAAAAACATCAGTAACTGAGAAACAGGGCAGCCTGGGTATACAGATCCAATTAGGTTCACTGAAGCATTGGCTATTCATGCTGGTTTCCTTTGAAAGGGCTATGCCTTTGCATATTTTTATATATATTTAAAAAAACAGAAACGATGTCTCAGAGAATTTATATAATTTATTGACAATTCAAAATTCAACATGTCCTGAAAATCCGCTTCTTCAGAGCCCACAATTCAAAGGAAAATGGCGTTTCGGCATACCCTCTGTTGGCTGAATATTTCTGTAAACTGGCCCTGTAACTGGTTGGACCTCAAATCCAGTCTTTGCAACTTGGTTAACCCACCCAATTTCTGTGGGATTTCCCCTGATATGCTGTTAAAGGAAAGACTCAAACTTACAGGCTCACTGCAATTGCAGAGATTTTCAGGAAAAGGCCCATCCAGGGAATTACCTTGAAGATGGAGTTTGCTAATGGACTTGAGCATCCCAAGCTCCTCTGGAATGCTGCCATTCAGGTAATTCCAACTAAGATCAAGCACTTTAATGTACTTGAATGTAGCATACTCTACTGGAATTCTGCCGTATAGCAAGTTATTCCTTAATTTCAAAATGCTTAAAAACTTCAGACTTGAAAGGGATGGGGAAAGCACACCTTCTATTATCCAGAAATCTTGCAAATCCAATTTGGTTACTCTAGATGCATTGGAACAAGTAACTCCTACCCAAGTGGAACACAGACCAGCAGAATTATTTTGGGTCCGGTTGCTAAGCATGCCAAATCAATCCGTTGTGATTCAGCTTTGGATCCCAGCAATGCATCTGCATCTGGAGAATAAGAAGAGAACGATTTCACAGAAGAAATTGAGAAACAGCAAACCAATCCAAATATACACCACAGCAGCCCAAACAGAGTGATTAGTCTGCCCTTCATTCTTCCCAAGCTCTGGTAGAAGTTTCAGAGTTTGTAAACAGGAAGGAAGAATAGATGTAGATTTATAATTTTATACGTAAATGTGGGTCACTCTTCTCCCGGTCGGTCAAGGAGGTGGTAAGTCAATTGACAATTGACTTGGTTTGCAAAAGATCAATCAGACATTGTTTGTGAACCCCTTGATCTTCCCGTGCACGTTGGGATGCCATCAATGGATTAACTTTGTGTTTGATTATTTTTCTGATGTAGGACTTCTACTTCACCGCATAGTTATCGGAAACGGGAAACGGCGCAACGTGACGGCAACGGCAACAGCAATGGAACCGAAACGGCAAACAATCAGGTTGCCAAAAAGAAACGAGCTTTAAATATAGAAATCAATTATAGAAACCAATTAGTAACTTTAGCAATTTTGATATTTTAGTAAAATTATGTTTATATTTCTTTGTTCATAAAATAATAATTTAAAATGCAAAATTTTTATATATAAAAATTTACAATATTTTTATTTATTGGTATCTAAGAACAATTACCCATCAATAAACTTAATAGAAATTACGTAAATAGCAAGAGATTAGCAGCATTCACAGACCCAAATGCATTACGTAAATATGCTGCTTATTGGCCTCTTCACCATAAAATAAACCCTAAATTTTTCTTCCTCCATGTTTGCCATCTCACACATTCAATTCGTTGCAGACCTGCATTTAATTCGTAAGAGATGCAGTTGTTGAGAATAAAGCATCGGATGCTTTCGTATCTTGAAACCCTAAAATTAAAAAATAAAATCAAGGAAAATGTGTCAAAAACGTAACGAAACGTGGTACTGTTCATGCCAAACGGCGTTATCAAACGGGATCTCGTTTCCGCAACGAAAAACGTAACGAAACGTGGTACTGTTCATGCCAAACGGCGTTATCAAACGGGATCTCGTTTCCGCAACGAAAAACGCAAAACTTTATGAATCAGTTGCGTTCCTGGCAACAGAGCTTCACCGAGTGGTTAGTGGTTGTATCGGGTCTTTCAAGTTGGTAAATGCAGGCCCTGTGGTATGAAATTTTGGTCTTGAAATGGAATTAAACAGGGGAGGCTGAATTTTACGATTGTAAAAAATTTGAATAAAATTCCGTTAGTTTGGTGATGGGTTATTCTTTTAGATTGTTGCATCTATTCTACTGTACAAGTACAGGTTCTGCTACCAGCCTCAAATTTCATATCCACATAAATTGAGTCTTTTTAAGCTCATTAGCACATGTTCCTCTGACATCTTTTGTACTAATGAAATTTTGGTTCTTTCTTACAAATAAAATTTTGGTCCCTGAAAATTCAAAGAGTGAAATGAAACAAGGATAATGGATTTTAAGCTAAAAAAATTTGAAATTAACCTTGCAATGGGACACTTTTTCTGTGTCACAGCTCCGTGGTATAGATAGGGGTTGTGTTAGCAGCCTCAGGTTGCAAAGTGACATAAATCAGGTCTTCTAAACTAAGTAGTAAGGACCTCTGACATTAATGGTGCTAATTAAACTCTCTGATATGTCTCCTCCTGCTAATGAAATTTTGGTCCTCACAAAATTTGAACTAAATTCAGTTATATTTGAAAATGAATGAAACTTAAGACCTCTATATTTTAGTTGACTTACCGGACTGTCACAACATAGCAATAAAAACCTTTTTTCTTCTTTTTTCATGTTTAAATATATGAAGAGGCTAATCCCATGATTAAGGAAAAAAGAAATTCCTAAATTAGAACTTAGAACTACGCGGCATCATCACTTGAACATACAGCCACCCTTCTTTCGAGTCTCTTTGCTGGTCAGTTTTCTGAAATGATTTCTTCAAAAAGTCAATAAGATAGAGGAAATGTCTTTAGCGAGAGAGAACAAGTCTTTATGACCCAGTAAGGCAGCGATTGAAGATAATGCTGTTCAACCTGTCAATGGTCATTGTGCAGGAAAACACTTGGTCTGAATCGTATGCTAAAGACTGTCAATGGTCATTGTGAAGGAAAACACTTGGTCTGAATCATATGCTAAAGACTGTAGAACAATAAGAAAAACCCACTAGTGATTTTTCCCTCCACAAACCATTATTTTTGCTTAGAAGCACAAAACAAAATGTCTGAAACAAAAGCTAGCCCGGAAGAAGCTAAGGCAGCCAATGGTATCAAACTCCAAATAACAATATAATCAAACATGAAAAAAAAAACACTAAAGAAAATCAAACATTAAGTACTTCAGATGAAAAGTAAATAATAAGCTAAATCACGAAATAACAGAGGTCATTAGTCAACGAAGCATTCCCACTATAGTTTTATGATGAATAATGGCAACACCCTTCAACATTGTTTGCACTGCTGTCTTTATTATTGTTTACCGTTCTTTGGCTAAAAATAATCTCTGACAAAGCATCAGCCAGTCAATATTCTCAATCAAAATGGAAAACTAAAATCCATTGGCAGATCTTTCCAACTTTCGATCATTTCCTTTCCTAATTATTTAAATTTAACTTGCACATCCCAAAGATCCCAGAATGTATTTATAGAAAGGTGTTTTTGCTAAATATAACAACAAAGACGTTGGTAAATTGCAATGTTGCCAAGAAAAGATGCTGTTTCTCCTAAATTTTAACTGTCTTGCTTCTTCTTTGAACACGATCTTCAAAATCTCTCTTCAAAGATAACAATGAATGTCAAAGCTTGAGTAGGCCTCTGTATCATACAAGTGATTGTTCTGTTTTTTCCGTTAAGATACCATGTTTTTCCTTTTGAAAAACGAACCTAAAAAGATTAGTAACTTGCAAGATAAAAAGTTAATTTCAGTGATCTAATCGAGCTCATGGCATAGATGGTGCTTTGTTGAAACTATCGTTAAAATTGCTCAATGGCTTTCTGCTGCGTCAGGGCAGGCTTCAAATTCATTCACCATGTTTGATGCCCACAAAGCAAAATGTATATTTCAAATATGCAGGTCTTTTGGGTTTGGCATCTTTCAAGAGTTAGAAGAAACTCTTTTCAAGTTTTTGTATAGTCATATACAATAAATAAAGGCTAATGATATTAGATAATCTCAAGGTATCATAGTATCTTATCTAGATTAACCCATCAATTCTCATGATACTAAATAATCTCTAGCTAAAAAAATGAGAGTATCTTATATTCTTATCTATATTGACTTGTAACGCTTTTGCAAGGAAATGCTACTAGTATAGCATTTCACTTTCTATGAGATGCTACCAAGCTGCAAGTTCAAAGAGCATTGGACAATAAAACAAAGATTTCCTTCTTGTGTTTAGGGCTGGCTCAATAATAGAGGCAAAAAGGCAATTGCCTTTGCAATTTCTATGTCAAAAAAAATTTTTGAGAGAGGATTCCACTTGAACATTAGATAGCTAACCTCCTTACAAGAATCTTGGATCACTATCATCTCCAATCTTTGTCCTCTTTCCACCATTAACCATTGTTCATATTCTTAGCATTAATTGAAATGTTTTAGAATATAAAGATACTACCATACAATCTAGAAAACCAAGATAGTAATATAACCCAAGGAAAGCAAATGAGCAATCAAGATAGAATGCAAACCAAACCTATTTACATTTCAGTACATTTAAATTTGTATTTTTGATATGAAGTTACAAGTGTTTACATTTTATTTTTAAGCTTCTTTAACTAAATTTCTTTTTAATATTGTTATATAATTTGAAACATTATTAAATACAAGATAATTTATGCTTTTGTATTAAAAGAAAGATTCGTATTCATCTTTATTCAAGCTAGATCATTCACAAAATAACTTGCTAAAAAAAACATTATTGCTAGACTTACATTTAGTAATCAAACTAGACCCACAAATTTGACAAGCCTATGCAAACCTAGATGGGCCAAGTACTCACAAGTTTTTGAAGACTTTAATAAGGTAAATAAAATAGCCTTGATGCACTATGTTGTAAAGAGATTTTCATTCTTGCCTGTTACGAGCAATGTTTTCATGAAAAACCCAAGGAATCTTAAGGTTAATTAGTAAAACTGAAACTAAAATTGAGGTTTTACTACATTTGAAAATCCAAAGGATCTATTACACAGACTCAAACTTGATATGTTCATAGACAATGCAAAAATGTGATTAATATTTTCCTATGCTTGATTGCATAGACAACCACCATAATCAATCATAATGTTTCTCCTTCCAAGATTAACTGCTTTTAGTAATTTGTTATGTATGGTAAGTCATTAACTGGAATCTCTATCTAGGTGGTATCATCAAATCATATATTTGTTTAATGATGGCCAAATGCATTTATTACTTACATATCTAATGTAAACCTTACCACAATAAAGCTAATTGTGGCATTTAAAAAATAAAATAAAATAAACCTGTATAAGCACTTAGCATGCATGAGGAAATACAAATATAGCTGCCTTGCCATTTGTGAAACTGGTTCCATATAGATCATTGGATTGTTTATAACCTAATTAAGAGGGCCCTCTCCAAGCCAATTGTCATGTCAAAAATCAATCACATCACCAAAAGCAATTCTAAATCCTATGTCATTCAACAACATATGGTTAAACATGATCAATATCTACTCCAAGAATGATCTCGTTTTTGTGAAGAGATCAACATAAGGTGCCATACCCTTTTGAGATCAAATATAATTACACCCTGTTTACCTTTGTGCACTAGCTTGCAAAGAGTATTCCAATTAATAAGAGGTATTTCTATAGGTTTTGAAAGTCCACGCTAAATAAAATTACCGCATAATTCATCAAACTACTTACAAAAGCATCTTAAAATTTATTAAAAAAAATAAAAAAACGTTCCACACACTAGAATTTTTTGCATGGTATACTTAACATAAGTAATTCTGGCAACCAAAGACAACTTTGTGTTAAACTAGCCACTAATTTTCTTTCTTAGCTATATTCAGGTATTTCTATTAAAAGTACCTTCTAAGACCTTTCCAATGAAACTGGAATCCCAAATACAATGTCTAGATGCAAATCATCCCTAATACTAATGTTTCTAATACAACTTCTAAAACAACCTTAAAAGGTGAAAGAAGAGGATTCTTGAGACAAATGAATCACACAATTGCCACTAGTGATGCATTTGAAAACATCAAGAGAACTTTTTATGGCACTATAAGCATGAAAGCTAGCTTTTAAAAAATTGAAAAATCAACTTTAAAAAATATATGGTTAATAGCATCAATATGCTTGTTCATTTGAGCCCTCTAATATTCCACTTTTGAGCTAGTAATAATTTTGGTCGAGAGGCCAACTCGTCTCGTAGGATAGGCGGGGAGGGCGGAGTGGATTTGTCACCCTCCAAGTAACACTCTACACATCATGCACCACGTAAAATCTCACAAAATGGGAAAAACATGAATCGAAGAGCCACACCTTTTCGTATTCCCGTTGTGCAGAATGTGAACCAAAGAGCCATAGCTTTTTGTATTCCCGCTGCAAACATAAAAAGGCCAAATGCAATCTTCGTTTGCAATTGCTGCTGTAGGCCACCTAGCCCAACTAAACCAACTTCGATGATGTCAACTTTGGAGCTCCATTGGAGAGTTAGAAAGGCACCTACGATGGTGGCCCATGCTTCAACTACAATAACAAGCTCATCGGCATGTGCTTCTTTAACCAAGGTAGCAATAAGGCAATAGGCCAGTCGGCCCTTGTTGCATCCTCTCTCAACACTGAGGGCCATGACATGCACACATCATCAACAATCACCGACAACGCCGTGGTCAATGTTAGTGTGCTCTACTATGCCAACGACACTACCCGTAGCATGGCCTAGCTTGCATGGATCACCACCTATAAGGTTTGGTGGGACTATGGCTGCTTTAGCTCTGACATCCTTGCGACCATGGATGCCACTCTATTCGATGGCATTGACATGCTTTCGTTCTCACTTGGTAACAACCTGTAGCAGTACTACACCAAAAGCATCACCATCGACGCCTTCACCATTGCAGTCCACTACCATGTCTTTGTCACTTACTCGACCAAAATCTCTAGACACAGCGCTAACATTGCCTCAAATCTTGTGCCTTGGATCATGACCATCATTCCTAGAACCCTTGACCATGACTTCTCGACCATCACGGTGCTTTCCAATGGCAGCGAGTATGCCGGAACCTCACTCTACATCAAGGAATTGCTACTGGAAGATCCAAATCTCACACTCATCTATGCTGGAAACACCAACCTTGATGGCGATGGAAATGTGAACTTCTACACCTATGGTAGCTTGGACCCCGAAGGTAGAGGAGGTGTGAATCATAATACAATTTTTGTTATAATAGTTAAAAGATCCCTTCATTTAGGTTTCTTTCTTTTTTGATAAATTTATATATGAATTAGGCCAATATGTTTCTTGAGTAGCTTTGTCTAAATATATGTTTTAAGCATAAAATTTTGCAAGCAAGGGCAGGATGAGGGGTAGAGCCAGAGACATTTGAGAAAGGACAGTAATGGCTATAGTTGAAGCTGTAGCCTAAAGGGAAGGGTCTTCTAAAGTTTCTGT